>PVKA01018061.1:0-44569 GCA_004027165.1 Ctenomys sociabilis | reverse complement strand
TCTCTTACTGAAAACGATGTAACTTAGAAGTCCATCATGAAACTTTTGTCTACCTTTGCAGCTGTCAGATTTTCCAGTGCAAGAGTAGATCCATTAGAGACAACATAGAGTGCTAGGAACAGAGGGTCAATGATGAAGAAAAAAGTACAAAAACAACTGCATCTGAGAGTATCAGAAAGGGTAACAGCATACTTAATACTTATGGAAAACTATAAATATATGATATAGAAATACAAATTTATATATTAAATTGCAATATGCCAATAACAAATACTTATATTAATATAATATAATTTATAATATCTAATCTTGCATATAATGAATACAGAATTGTTATATATAACTATATAATCTGTATTTACATATAAGATAATTTTTGTTAGCTACAGCACGTGCACATCAGGCATAACTGCATATCTGTTGTTCCTGGGCTGTGCGTGCACCTTTCACATGCGCTGGCAGGATTGTGAGCTCTAAGCCAATGGAGAGCAGTGCTGTAAGACCGATGTGGGAGGTCGCAGGCTGGCAGTAAGATGGGAACCTGCCGTCTCACCCACCCAGCCCGGTGCCTCCACACCACGCCCTTCCTGCAGATCCTTTTCACCCTGAAATCGGAGGAGCTGAACGCTGGCCTACACTGCACCTGCAGGAAGCCTTCCTATTTGTACCAAACTCGAACCAGTTCTCTTTCACCAAACTGGGGACCAATGAGGTGGTCGGAACCATAACTGTTCTCGTCCAGGGCACTGCGCAGAGCCGATGGGCCTCAGTCCCTCCCTACCCCAGGCCTACTTGTTTGCCATCGAAGGTTGCTGCTTCACCTTCAGGGGAGAGGGTTGTCTCTCTCCTGGAGCAGTGCTGCAGGACTCTTTTCAGTTGATCTTCTCCGTGCTAGAGTGAGAACACCCAAATGCTGTTTGCAGGCCATTTGGAGGGGGCTTCTGCCATCCTAGGCAGGAGACTTCTTAGGAAGTGCAGTGAAAACTTTTAAGGCGCCACTATTTAATTTTGCTATGGCTGCTTTTAATGATACATGAAAAGAATGTTTTCAGGGAAGAGGCATCCTAATTAGAGTACTGCTGACGGGATCCTTGAGCAGAAGACTGCATCTAACTTCATGTCTTTCAGCATCCATATGGCGTCAGCAGTTTGTGAAACTGAAGTTTTTATTAATCTACTGATGCCTTTGACATCATCTTGATTTCAACACTGTTGACTGGGAGCAAACACACCTGCCAAGAAATGAAGGGAAACACATTTCTGAAAGATCATTAAAAAATATGCTTAATTTGTTTGAGTATAAAAGAAAATCTTAGAATAATTTTCCTGTGTTCAAAACTGAATTTGACAGGCTGAAAATATTTCTAAGAATTGATCTATAACACATTTCATGCAGTAAAAATGAGTTCTGCAAGGTGAGAGGTAATGCTTATCATTCAGATTAAATCAGAAGTACTAAAGATTTAAAATATATATAAAAAATATATTCGGTTAAAAAGAAACTAAGTTAAATTTGCTTTAGCTAAGAAATTCCATACAGTGTTAAGAAGGCATGAATTATAATATAGGCATGGAAAGTTAAGAACTATTTATGTTAGAAAGCATAGATGAACATAATCTTTTTATAGATTAATTGCTTTATATTTTTGTATTCTAAAATTTTACATGTGGTCTAGTGAGAAGTTTTCTTTGAAGTTTGTTTGTTTTTATTAAGGTGTATATTTAATTGCTACTTTAAATTTCCAGTTGAATGAAACTAATTTGATGAGATTACAGAGAAAAATAGAAGACTGCCATTTTCAGGAAGTGTGGTTTTCAGGCAGAATGAACCCCCCCTGGCTATCTGAATTTCATCTTCTCCAGTGACAGTTCTGTGATCATTACAGATTGAAGCACTGGGATTTTTCTCTTATCCTGTTATTTTATTCTGGCTCAGCCAAGGTAATGTCCAGTGAATCAGAGAAGCATTATTTAACATAAATGCTTGTACTGGCTAGCAATGTGGAGCATTTTTTTTCATATATTTATTCGCTTCTTTAATTTCGTCCTCTGAGAAGTATGTATTCATCTCAGATGCCCATTTCTGAATTGGGTCTTTAAATTTGAGGGCCCTGTTATATCTTAGTTCTTTATAAATTCTAGACAGTAGTCCTCTGTCTGATTGCTTATTAGTTAGATTTTTTTCAAAGTTTGTGGCTTGTCTTTCACTCTGTTGACAATTTCTTTTGACATACAGAAGCTCCTTAAGAAGAGCTGATCCCAGTTGTTGATTCTTTCAAGAGCTTCCCGTGCAAATATATGTTTGTTCATGAACTCTTTACCTACCCCTATGTCTTCAAGAGTTCCTCCTACTTTCTCTTCCAGGAGATTGAGTGTTTCTGTTTTAATGTTTAGATCTTTAATCCATTTTGACTTTAACTTAGTACATGGTGATAGAGCTGGGTCAAGTTTTAGTTTTTGGCATGTAGAAAGCCATGGTTGATACTTTGTGTCAATCTAGGAAGTTTAGAAATTTAATTACATGACTCAGCAGGGAGCCAGGATTTTTAGTTTGTAAACATCTGCATCCTGTGCAAGAGGAGGGCTCGGAAGCTGGGTGGCACCTTTCTACACCCCCAGCCCTGGGTAGCTCGTTTACAGTATAAGGAGGGGAGACAGGCTGGCTAGAAACGCAGCTGGTGCCCTTTGCTTTGCTCTTCCCAGTTTGCTGCCATCATGAACTGCTGCCCTCTGCTATGTGCCACTCTGTCTAGAAGCCAGCAGAGTACAGACTGAAATCTCCACAAACTGTGAGGGGAACAAACCTTTCCTTCCTTCATTTTGGGCGTTGGCTATTTTCATTGTCTTTTCATTGTCTCAGTGAAAAGTAACTGAGACAATGCCTAACACACCATGGTGCTCTCAAGCTTATGACATGTGTGCATGTCTTGGTTACTTTTAACTCATTGCTGGGACAAATACCTGGCACCCACATGTCACCCACATCGAGGAGTGCCTCTTCATAGCCTGCAGTTCTCAGACAAAGAGATGTTAATATGTGTCTTTCATTCAGCATAATAAGATGCAGAACTGACATAAGACTTAATGCATGAGCTAGGGAGATATCACAATGGTGGAAGTGCCTGTCTGGCAAGAACAAGGACCTGGGTTCAATCCCTGACACCCCCCTGTACTAAATACGTACATAAATAAAATGTCTTTTGAAAAGAATTTTATGCACAATATGTTATTTAACTCTTCCACTAATTCTGGTGATATGGCTCATGTTTCAGGATGGAAAGCCCCAAATTAAATCCTTTCCATAGGTTGGGAATGTGTATCAGTGGAGAGAGAGACAGAGGCAGTTATAGACACACACACACACACACACACACACACACACACACACACACACACACACAAAGACAGGTGACTTTTGTGATGCCAGGGATGTTCTGCCCCTAAGATACACCCTTATAATCCTTTTCATTTTGAAACAATGCCTCCCAAGTTTCCTAGGTGGGACTCATTCAGGCTTTCCTGGCTCAGCTGGGATGGCAAGCATGGGACAACTCACTCAACTCTACAAATTTTGGGATGTTTTTACTTTGCATTTATTAAAACTGCAAAGTACCTCAGGGTTATTATTTTGTGAAAGATGATTGAATTATATAAATATAATTGGTGTACATGTTTTAATCCTTCTGCTTGAGAACAACTACAAGGTTTTGTTAAGAAGTCAAAAATGTTAGAGCCTCTCATCATTTTCTTTCTCCCTTTCTCTTCTCTCTCTCTTTCTCTTTCTCTCTCTTCCTTTTCTGTTTCCTTCTTTTCTTACAACCCTACTTTGCTCCTTTCCTTCTTTCTTTCCAACATTTATTCATGAAATATTTAAAAGGCTGAATTATCCCCAGTGCCATCCTTCACCGTAAGATTTAGTTCTTGTGTTCAAAGAAAAAAGATGCACTGAGCAATTCTGACCAAATGTCATTTGTACACAGAGGCAAAGCTGGCAGTTCATGTGATGTCAGGGATTGAACCCTGGGCCCTGCGCCTGCCTCAATATGTTATAGCATGAATAGCTTTTGTCTTTTGCAGATACTGTGGATTTTAGTGGTGAACACTATTAAGCATTTATCCTGTCCAGCCCACAGCCTCATGTAGCACTGTTAGATATTGCTGTAGGCCCACAAATAAAGAAGACCACACAAGAGTTTGCTTCTTCTCCATGTACACAAAAAAGATTCTGTAGCAAATCTTCAATTCCTTCATCATTCCTCAAGATTCTAAAGTGAAGTAATTTTCTGTCTTCTGCGATGCTGTACTGGCACAGATGTATGCATTAGCGTACCACTTTACTACTAACAATTATGCAGAAGTTTATCTTTTATAAATCCTCCACTTTTCCTCTTTTGACAAAGTAAGAAATTTTATAATGTCTTCTCTTATTAGGGAGCCACTGCCATTACTTTGCTTTATTTGCATACCATGAGTTACATCCAAAGTATTCTGTATGGCTCATGTGTCAAATACTTTTCCTGCTAGAAATTTCAACTATTTTTTTTTTCTTGTTGCTATTGCTGTAAATAAAAGAAAATGAGTAGAGCACTACATTCCTCTATTTCTCCCTGAAAATAATAATGCTTTGAATCCTGTTGGCCTTAATGTTTAGAATGGTCCACACAACATGGAGCCTGTGTAAATAACACCTTTGTCCTCTTTGCGGCCACTCTTCTGTCCACTGCCGGCCACTCTTCTGTCCACTGCCGCGTCCACCTGTGATCTTCCCACCTGCGGAACATCCTTACCCTGGTGTTTTTCTCTCTTACTCACTATACCCTAAAGCTGCAGTGACAGAATGAAGTGTTCAGTCCTGACTGATAGGAATTGACTTGTCTTTAATTCGGTATGCCTGCATTACTCGTCCTGTTCTCATGCCTTGATGACAGCTGACTAACAGATCATGTTGCAGAGAACACGGTAAGAACTTCAAGAAATTTACATTTTTCTTCAGTAAATGCATTTGGTACACTACTCTTATCACAAACTGTCTTAGAACAGAAGTTTCTTACATGTTCCTTCTATCAGTAGATAGGTAAGCATAGAAACAGTGAGTATTAAGAGCCAGTGAGATAACTCAACTGACTAAGTGCCTGCTTAGGCAAGCACAGGGACTGATATTCAATCCCCAGCACAACATGCCCCCTAGCCCCGCCCCTGGGCATTTTGAGCTGGCCACCGAGACCAGGCATGGTGGCCCACACCTGTAATTCCACTGCTGGGAGGCTGAAAACAGGAGGATTACTACAAGTTGGAGCTGCAGGAGAGCCTGTATAAAATACAGTAAAATAAAAAAGAAAACAAAAGAAGAAGGAAACAGTGAATATTATTTGACTTAGTAATTTTGGCTTAAGTATGAGATTTCTGATACAATGCAACACATACATGTAATATGAGAAATGCAAAAAGTAGACACAAATGTAAGTCCAAGAAGGCCTTTGAATGTGAATTTCTGTCATTAACTCCTATAGCACCGAGCATGTCCTTGACCACACCCCCTTGATGTGGCCAGGATATGACTTGGGAAATGGCTGTGCATTTCATTTTGACTGGGTGGGTGTTACCAGATATCACTCAAGCTAGCGCTTGGAAGACACCCATTGTCTGGGTTTGCCTCCATGATGCTTCTGTGAATATGCAGGAACACGAGCAGCCGTGTCCCCTGGCATAAGTCAGGGGAAGTAGCAGGGGGCGATCTCATCATTTGAAATGTGGCACCAGGGTGAGTAGCTATGCTTGAAAATCTGGGCCCTTTTGAGGGAGCTCAGCGAGGAACCTTGGAGTCATCACAGAGCCAAACACAGTTATCAGGTGTTTGCCACTGCTCAGTGCTCTTTACTAGTATGAACTGTCAGTTATTTAATGTTTTAAGGTCCATTTTGTGATACATTAATTTAATTAAAGGTTCAGTTAACATTGATTTTATTTATTTATTTATTTATTTATTTATTTATTTATTTTTCTGTATTTTAAGGAAAGGTCTGCAGGGTGCTCAGGGTCTCACTGCGAGATCAGACTTGTAGTGATTCTCCGGTATACAGCCTCCCAAGAGCTGGGATTACAGGCGTGGGTCACCACACTCAGTTTCAACTGCTGTCTCAGTAAGCTCTGGGGGTGGGGCTGGAATGGCCGGCCTGGGGATTGAACCCCCAGCCCCTGAGCCTGCATGCAGTTACTTTAATCCACTGAACTATTTGGCTAGTCCTTCCAAAATGTATTATTTTTAAAAATTTGTGACAAAACTACATATATTCTGATTTGTATTTTAATATTTAAAAAAACTCAAAGCAATTTAATCACCATTTAAAAATCTCTGTCTAATAGGAAGGAACTCTCCCATACAGCTAACATGCTCTGCACAGTTGGTGGTAACCAGAGCTGCTTGTGGGGTGGGTTCTGCATCCAATGCTATACTGAAGACTAAACCTCAATGGGAAACCCATCAGTGTCAGTATCTGTTAGTAATTGCTGGCAAATTAGCAATAGCCCAGGAACAACTTTTCTGTTGACGACTTGTGTAAAATAAGCATATGGTGACATTGACAGTATCTTAATTTTATTGAAGATGTTTCACTTGATGCAAGGAGAAGTGAATTCCCGCAAGGTTTGCATGATGTTGGGGGGACTCAGCCATTCCATCATCTCCTTTTCTTCAGCGCATGTGCTGCTGAAATGAGCCCAGCGTCATGTTTTTATTGTGCTTAAGTTAAGGACAACTTACTGACATGAAAAAGGCACATCAACAAATCATGGATAAACACAAGTACAGCCCTGCTGTAAAGAAATTGCACTACCAAAGTAAGTTTCTGTGCAGATTTTACGTGTAGCACCTTCCAGTAAGTGCACTGATTTACACCATTCTCACACATCATTACCTGTTTGAAGGCTGCAATGTTTAGAAGAGTGGTGTTCACTTCTTATAATGAGACTAAATAGAAGATGGTTCAACTGCAAGGCACCACCTGTAACAATCAAAAGGGACAATCCGCATTTAAGCACTTGTTCTTCCCCTTGGAATGGTATTTGATCTTTAAGTCACAGAGGAAGCCTTTGATCAGACACATAGACTCTCGGGATAAACGAAATTAGTATTGGTGGCTCACAGGCTTAGCTAGGGCAGCTCATGGGTTCCTTATTCTCAAGTGGGAATTATTGTGTCTTCATTTCCATGCCACCTCCCCACTTGGTTTATAAAGTGTTGCAGGTGATTACTTCTGACAAGTGAAGCAATGTTGATGCCCCCCAAATATATATGTATATGTGTACTGTATGTCTGTGTATTCCTCTAAACACTTATTCCACCTACATAAGTAAGCTTCTATGACAGTATTAGCCACAGTAAAATTTTCACATAAATTTATAAAAACAAAGAAATTATGGTTTTGAAAGCACCAATTGCTTGGACAAAACAATGATGTTGTGTTTTATAGTTATAATAAAATAATTTCAATCTATTTTATTATTATTTATTTTATAAAATAACAAATCGATAAGATTTAAAATGATGTCAACTTTAGTACAATGTGAAATGATTAAATTGATAGCCTATCCATTGCCTTCCATATTTTATGTTTTTCATGATGGGAGCATGAACGATTTACCCTTAGTGATGGTGAATTAGATTGCACTAGACATACTGCAGCAGTGACACACAGTCTGCCAGAGGGATAGTCACACATCGCTGCTATGCAGCAGGGTGATTTTAGCCACTGACACTCATCTTCTGTTACCCTCACACCCTGTCTCTGGTGAACACTATTCTCTCCTTATCCATAATTTTGGTCACTTGAGATTCCTTCTCTAGATAGGAAGGTGCTGTGTCTGCCTTTCCCTCTGGTTTCTCTGACATAGCATAGTGTCCTCCTGTCCAACCCAGGTGACCATGAATGGCAGCAAGCTCTCTTGCTCAGGAGTGAGTACATTTTATTGCACGCATGTGGCCTGGGTCTGCCACCACCCTCCCTCCAACAGACACTTAGGCTGCTTGACTCTGGTGAACAGAGCTCAGGCGACGTGGATGTGGGTTTTCAGACTTCCCTTCTACAACCGATTTCAACTGCCTTTTTTTTTTTGTACTGGGGATCAAACTCAGTACCTTACAATTGCCAGGCAGGTGCTTATGCTACTGAGCTATATCCCCAACCCTCAATTCCTTCTGATAAGTGCCCAGAAGTGGAATTGCTGGATTATACACTGATTCCATTTTGAGTTTTTGGAAGACTTTGCCTGGCTGTACTGATTTTCATTCCTGCTCCCACTGGCAATACAGAAATGCACCCTTTTGTCACCTTCTCTATTAATACTTGTTACTGTGCATCTTTCTCATGCTTCTTTTGTGTGTTTTATTGAGATATGTTTCCATATGTGTTCCCCGAAATGCCCAGAAATGCTCTCTGTGGCCCAGATGAGCCTCAAACTGGCAACAATCCTCCTGCCTCTGCCTCCTGAATCCAGGATTCCAGAGGTGCACCATCAAGCCTGGCTATTTTGTCATTTTGATAGCACCATTTTAGCAGGCATAAGGCCATGGATTTTTGTGGCTTTTCAAAATCATATAAGGGAACACAACAGACTATAAAAAGATATGTGTGAATTTATGGCCAGTAGAGCACTTACAAAGAAAATTCAACTAAATTGATTAAAAGAAAAACATGACTTTCCAACAAATTTTTCTGGACATTTGTAAGTGATATTGTGTCAATTTGGATAAAATAAAAAGCAATCATGCAGCTGGCCAGTATGGTGAATGACTGGATCCCACCACTCTGGGAGGTGGAGGCAGGGGTATCACAAGTTTGAGCCCAGTCTGGGCCACCTAGCAAGTTATTTACACTCTGTCAAAAAAGAAAGAAGGAAGGAAAGAAGGAAGGAAGGAAGGAAGGAAGGAAGGAAGGAAGGAAGGAAGGAAGGAAGGAAGGAAGGAAGAAAATAAGAAAGAAAAGAAGAAATTGGAAAGCTAGGGATATAGCTCAATACAAAAGGGTTGGGTTGAGTTTCCACTAGAGCAAGAGAAAAAATTCAAATCACATATAAAAACACAAGTTTAACATAAATTATAAATCTAGGTGCAAACACACTCAGGAAGCTTCTAGAATAACAGAGTATATTTTTGCCTATATTTGGGAAATAACGGCAAAGGAAACAATTGTAATCTTGAATTTAAAAACATTTTTTATGAATAGCGAAAATCAGTATTAATGCTACAGCCCACAGGGAGAAAAATAACAGGCAGCATTTCATTAAGTGAGAAATGTATTACTGTGTGACGTCAAGTAGGAAGCTGGTGTGTGCAGTGTGGAGGAACCTCTGTCTCCCTGTACCTTCTCAGTCATTTTATCAATCTAAAATTCTCAAGAATAAAATTATTTTAAATTACCCAAAAAATGAATAAATAAATAAATAAATAAATAAACCTTAAAAAAAATAAAAAATAAAGATCCTTAGAGAGTACATATTTGACAATTCAACAAGATTAATTAATATACAAGAATTTCTACAATAGCAAAAAATAAATTTCTAAAAACTCTTGAAAAAATATTTTACATAGGAATATTTACAATAGCATAGGCAAAAAACACACAGCATCATTACCCCTGAAAAAAAATACAACTTAAAACAATATTGATATTACATTCCATTCCCACCTGAATGCTGAAAATCAAATAATCTTCAAATTGCTGCTCAAAATGTGGATTCCTAGGGAGTGCTGTAAATGTGCAGATTGAAGTTGAAAGCGCCCAGTGACAGTGTAGAATGCTTGAGGAGCTTCTTAGAAAGGTAACCATTCCATAGCCAGGTAGTTATCTCAAATAAGCAGAAAGTGATGAACTCAGAATGAGTCCATAAAATGTTTATAGCAGCCTTATTTATATTTGTGTGAAGAAGCCCTGGGTCTGAGGAGAATTGAATATATTCATGTAGAAAAATACTCAAAGAAAAGCAGCTTTCAGAGTGAATGAGTTGGACATGTGCGCAGAGCCTCAGACCTTGCATGAGCAAGAGACGCCTCGCACTCAAGCTGCAAAACGATTAATGTAATTTATGTTTAACTTCTGCGTCGTCTCAGCCACACATAGTCTTTATTGGTGGTTTGCACTTTGTGAACAAAACAACCAATCTACCGAGGTTAAAATCTGTGAGGCCTTTCCATCTAAGTTCAAATACAACTGAGGTTTTCAACCAAGGCTGAGATTTTGGGAATTGTCTAATCTTTTGCAGGCAAAGTAGAGGATTTCGGTGGAGTGTTTTCGGAATGTTGGTCTCAGTAGATTTCACTTTGTTTCATGTCTTAAGGTTTGATGGTGTGAAGCAGCCATCCGTGGACTCTTCCTATCTGTTCCCTTCGGAGCAGTGCCACAGGCAGGGTCCGCGTGTCACGTCCCGCAGGTGTGGATGGCAGACAGCGGATGACGGACAACACTTTCATCTACCAAAATGCTCAAGCGCTGGGAGAGCATAATGTTTTAATAAAATGAAGTACTTACAAAATAAAAGAACCAAACCTGTCATCTTACTCCGGAGGTGACCATCCTTGTGCTCCTCTGAAGGTCTGAGACATCAACCTCAGCTGTGACCGGGGTGGAGCTCAGAGTATTTTCTGACATCTGCACCAGCTGTTCCTCCTTTTGCACACTGAGCCTTTGAACTAATGAAAAATGTTACCTTTAAATGCAAAGGCTATTTGGAACTTAGCTATTGCTCTGCAGCTAGAATATGTTTATTTCATTTCTAAATATTAAATTTTAGTAGCTCTTATTAATTGATAGGCTCTGATGACCAGCAGTGCTTTTAGCACAATAAAAGTAAACTCTCTCGAAGTACAAGTCATTAGTTTAGTCCCTGTAACTCACACTGGACAGGGAATTTCATAAATTCCAATGTGTTATCTTTCAGTGCATGACATTCTCTCGGATTTTGGGGTGCCTGGGTTTCCAATACATAGTGCCTTCTAATGTGTATTTAGCATTTTTTGTGAGTCCCTTGCGGTGTTGTGGTGAAGATTAAATTTTAATGTAGGGCAACAGAAAAAGAATACTATTTACGTACAAGTGTCATTGAATAATATAGCAGGCAAAATTTCAGAAATTTGGGTTCTCTCTTTTTTAAAGTTCCTTTATTTCTGTGTCAGCACTTGATCGGAATATTCATAATGTGAATAACATTATCATAGTCCCTAAGCAAACATTTTCTTCCTCTAACCTAACTAAGCGTATCGTTGGTGATTCGGAAAGAATATTCTGACTATTTGCCAAATGAATGAGGAACAAAAGTAGCAGATAGGAGCACAGACTTAACGCTTGGTAAAGTTATTTCTAACCAAGGCTGTGAAAGACCCTCAGATTATACAGCCAGATATTTTGAAATAAGAAGGCTTTTCAGTGTAGTGAGGCAAAAGGCACTGATGTGTGAAAGGGTGGAGGTTGCCATCCTAAACTCCATCTTTAAATATCAGATTTCAGATTACTGGATTAGTGACCATGTTAATATGGACATGCAATAGTTGGTAACAACAATACAATACTGACCACACCTTACTGACATGACACAAGGAAGATAATGATGATTCCTTAATATCCTTTCACAAAAATACTGTTGAAGAGTGAATGGTTGAACTGTGCACCATTCTCAAGTCTATGGATGCCTGCACTTGCAAATCAAAGCAAACTAACGAATAGGTTCTTTGTTCCTGGTCTTAAAATTGTTGCATGGTCCTCATCCATCCACAAATGCTGCCCAGACAGTGGACAGAAGGTTTGCTCTGCAATTCTGCTAGAAGTGACCCCATGCACTGGCAAAACTATATTTAGCCCAGTAGCTTAAGGCATGATGTCGTCACTATGTACGATCCAAAGTCCTCCTTCTCCATTCATAATTTTCTGTTGCCTTTATATGACGCAGCCGCCATGATTCCAAAGGAATGCTGGGTAGTGAAGAATCACGCTGTCGATAGAACTGTTCTGAGGGTTACTCACAAGCATGTAAAATGCCTCTCTGAGTACTCAGACACATAAGATTGGCACTGTGATGTGGAAACCAGAAGAGCAGACGTGACAGCCAAATACTACAGAACAAAGCAGGGTGTAAGGTTGAACCCAACACAGAAGGTGATTGAGGCTGGCATGCACGTGCATGGTGCCATGGTAAGACGACATCCATGCATTCTGACTGCATATGACATTTCCAGTAAAAAGAAAAAAAATACTTTGTAAATATTGCCAGATTAAATTTTAATTTTTTAAAAGAATTGATTATAAAAATTATATGGTATTTAATTTACAAAGTAATATATGAATATTTTATAAGTATAAATTACATAGTTGAATAATGCTAAATTATTTCATACTTGTGATAAAGCCAAGTATTGAAATTTAAATTATAGAATAGCTGGCTGATTTAAGTGCATGTCTTTAAAATGTATTTCCTAAAATTGCTTCTCCTTGAATCAGCATTTGTTATTTACTTGCGCTGTTACCATTTCTTTGTTTGATAAACTATATCCTATTCAAAAGGCCTTATGCTTGGCATGGTAGTGAGGCTGTATCTTGTTGATTTTTCAAAAGAGCACAGCTGGGGTGCTATTCATGAGGAGATTGAGAAAATAACGTTTCTCAGCATTAGGGCATTTTACAGATGCAGAGTTGTGTGGAGATGTGGAGTGATCATCACTCACAGAAAGCATGCAAATGCTATTTTCTCTTTCTAGATGGACAAATAATCACCCAAATTGGAGAAATAATTTAAAGTGAATAACATCCAATGCCATTTTATTTTTCCTTAGGCCTTTAAATGCTCTCTAACTACCTTCTCTTACCTTTAGTAGGAAATCAGCCACACTTTTAATTTTCTTGAATAATAAAGAAATCAAACAATATAATGTTTAAAATGTAACTTTTATATGGTTTTGGTTAACTACTTTTTCATATTTAAAAATGCATCAGCACATGATTATTAGAAACTTTGCAGTAAAGTCTAACACATAATTTGGAAAAACAGTATTTCATAAGTTGCAGAAGCTGAGAAAAGTAGTCCTATCACAAAATTTAGCATATGTTTTGTGAAATTTTCTCGTTTGGGAGTTCGAAACAAAATAAATAATTGCACTTACTGTTATTTCTCAAATATTTTCACTGTCATCTTCATGGGCATTGTGCATTTATGTCAATGTTGTTAAATGTCTTTTACTGTAGAGAATACAATATGGAATGCTCACTGTTTTCATTTGGAACTCTTTTATTCAGATTTATGTTAATTTTGTAATAAATGAGATATTTGTTCATTGAGGGCCCTTTAAATGAGACATTGAAATTATAATTCGATTTTAAAACTCCTGATATTATCTGTCCCAGGAGGAAATTATTTAAAAAGATTCCTTGCTGTTTTGAAGCAGAAACCCTGTATGGAAGCACTGTCTCCATTCTGTGCCCTCCGCCATACAGACAGGAAAGAACCCGTGTCCACAAAGCTGCAGAAAGTGCAAAGACACATCACGAGCGTACAGGGCTCTACACTACTATTTTGCTTAGAGAACAGCGAGCAGTTGATTTTGCTCTTGAATAGTCTCTCTTGAGGCCTTGAAATTTAAGTCTCATTTTAATGAAAATAAATAATATCCAGATTTGCAAGGGAAATCATTCCTGGTATTTCAGAGCCCCAAGATATTATTCAGGGAATATGTCCCACATGCCAAGTACAATCTGTGCAACAACAGGAGAAGACCCGAATTTGTAAAGGGACAGCCTTTTCCTGAATAGCCACCTTATGCTGTTCCACCATTCTGTTGACTCGTATCAGCCTGCTGGGCTTCTCCCACAGACCCCTTAGCTGCGAGATTAAGGGCAGGGTGCTTTGATACCATCACATGAGTTAGTAAGTGAATGTATTATTAAACATTGTGCACATCCTCCAATGATATAGGGACATTTTTTTTCATGATCCTGTCTTAAGAAACAGAAATTTTGCACTAAACATCAATATTTTTTCTTTGGGTGTTACTGCTGTGCAAGCTAGTACCCGAGTGAGGAAGTTAAACCAGGAGTGGAAAAGTTATTAATACATTTTAGTTGGGAATATATGAGATGATCTTTTTATAACTAGCTCCCTAAATGTATTCTTCTTAGTTTCCAAGTGTATGCATGGAACTGACTTTGATTTTTGTTTTGTACTTGTTCTGTTGTCATTATTTATTTCTTCTACAGCTGAGTATTTTGTTGTTCACCACTATGGAGCTCACTAATGGAGTCTACAAAACTGAATTCATTAAAGAATGAAACCTGGATTCAAATGAATTAAAAGGGAAATTTCTTTGCACATCAACGTGTGAGCATGTATATCTGTACATGTGTAGTACGTGGATATATGAAGCAATGACTGTGGATGTATTGTGTTAGCTGCTTTGCTGGCATGAAATACCCAATGTGTTCAGAGTAAAGAAGAGGCTTTCCACATGCTTCATTTTTTTAGCTCACAGTTTACAGGGGATCAGGCCTTTCTAAGCAGAACAGAAGGGTCAAAGGGCCTGGTAGAAAAAAGCTGTTCATCCAATGTCACCCAGGAGGCAGAGGTTTCAGGAAAGAGTTGTGGATGATAATATAGTTGCCCAGTCACATTCCAGTGACCTAACTCCTCCAACTAGTCCCATCTGAGCTTGGGACTTTTGGGGAACGTTTTAGTCCTGAATATAACATATGTGTGTATATATATATATATGCATTGGTTCCAAAGACATTTCTTTCAGATTATAAGGAACTCATTTTTGGAATCACCTATAAGATCATAGCCATGGACTGGGGAGATAGTTCAGAGGCATAAGCGGCTGCTTGACAAAGACAAGGCCCTGAGTTTGATTCCTGGTACCACATTCCATGCTGGCCCCAGTACCAGACATGGCAGCACACACATGCCTGTAATTCCAGCACTAGGGAGACTGAGATGGTAGGGCCACTGTGAATCAAACTGCATAGCAAGACTCTGTATCAGTAAAAAAATCACAGCCTTTACTGAATGTTGTGCTACACTGTATATTATTGCTTTGGAGGGATATTAGTATATAATTTTGTTCAAAACAGGATTGTTGGCCAAGGCACAGTGAAAAGAGTGTTTACTTTAAAATGTAAAGATTTTTGTATCACAGGGCTAATGAATTTCATGAAGTTACAGCTTGGCGGATGTGGTCCTATAAGGTACGTCTGATTAAGTAACCGTTTTTTTTTAATGCATTTAGTACAGGGTCTACCAGGTCTTACTACAGAAATCAAACTTGTAGAAATCCTCTTGATTTCAGCATCCCAAGCACTGGGATTACAGGCATGTTCTATCATGCCCAATTTCAGTCATTGTCTCAGCATGCCCCAAGGAGGGCACAGCATGCCTGGGATCAAACCCCTGTCCCTGTATCTGCCTAAGCAGGTGCTTTAATTTGCTGTGCTATCTGGCCAGCCCTACACTAAGTAACATTTACTAATGAAAATAGATGAGAAGGCAGAGGGTTATGCAGGAGAAGTTAATAGGAAGCGTGACTATGATCTAAGTATGTTACATCCATGTAGGAAAGTATCACACTGAAAGGTAAAATTTTTTTAAGTTAGTATGCATTAATAAATATAGTTCAATTTCCTGTATTTTAATTTCTGGAAACAAATCTGACATAGACAACCCAAAAGAGCTAACATCTGGAAGAGCACACTGAAACATGAGGATCCCTGTAAAACTGCCAAGTGGTTAATTACTATGCAGTTGGTAAGATATAAGAATTATGTTCAAGATTATACAAGTCTGCAGCCCACAGAACCAAAAGCTGTTGCTTCACCACGATTATGGGGCAAGAGGAGATATTTGCTAACCAGCTTTTATCACAGAACATGAGCTTGGATCATTTGTCGTTTCAATAAAAGATACAAATAGATATCCAAAGAATAAGAATATCACCTGTGCTTCCAGGAAGGACAAGATGAAAACCGTGAACAATAATTAGGTAAACATATTTTATGCCCCAGAGTGGCATAAAGAAAAATCAACAAACAATGGCACCAATGTGTTCATGATGGTGCATATTGTATCAAATATGGCAAAGTATGGTCTTTCAGGCATATCAGTCATTTTAATTCAGCCCAGACAGATCACAGAATTATGAACAAGTATTTTGTATATTATTTCCCAGTTTTAAGTATATGATCATCAATATCTATTTTGTAAAACTTCTTTTGGAAATAATACGACTTAGGTGTTTAATATAGTCTTCATAGTTCATAAGCTGCAAAAGCTACTGTGAAATAGCAATAAAAATCAAATTTTCAGTCTGAATTTTCTCTCATACTTTAGAGACATTCATCTATGTTATGAGTTTTTAAATGGCTAATAATTTTTATATGCAATGTCACAATATTTTTTATCTAGGAAATATATAGAACTCTCCTGTACTATTTAAATACCTTTTAAGGAGTTCATAAAATACTTCAAGAAAAATTATAATTTTATTTCCATATGTATTAGGTTGTCATCCATCACTCCAGAAAAGAATTATACACTCTCTTACTCTATATGAAGTATGTAGACATTAAATCAAACTTATAAAGGCAGGAATAATAGGCACCAAGTTTATTGAATTCTGACAAATCAGGCAGAATATATCTTGCAAATCACGAAAAGAACTTTGATAGAGAAAATCATATTAACATATTTTGACTGTATTCATACATACTGTTTTTACTTTTTAAAATATTTTCTTCTTGTGTAGACAAATCCTAATGCTCTAACACCAGTATTTCTCACTACGCCCTCTGCACTGCAGGTGAATCAGAAG
Organism: Ctenomys sociabilis; assembly: GCA_004027165.1. Lineage (NCBI taxonomy): Eukaryota > Metazoa > Chordata > Mammalia > Rodentia > Ctenomyidae > Ctenomys > Ctenomys sociabilis. The sequence continues at coordinate 27,732 of PVKA01018061.1, read as the reverse complement.
CACATTGTCTATCATCACAATTGGAGGAAGAGTTGTGGCCAAAGGTAAAGACTCACCTTCGTTGTATGGCTATGGTTCCACGTAGAAGAAGGAAGACTTCCCTCCCTGCCCGTGCGACTTTACTATTAATCACAAGTAAAAATCATCAACCTGTGTTGGGAAGGGCGGTTTTCTCTCCAGCCATTCGCTACCTGTCTAGTTATGAAGCTTGAATTCCATTGTTCACAAACACACCCCAGTCTGGCACAGTGATGAGCAAACGGTCAAGTCTTCCACGTCAATCTTACTCTGTCTCCTCTTTAGATAAAGTGTTCCATCAGTGCCGGAATGTGTCGGGTTTTCTCCTTGGCTCTGATACCTAGTATCCGCAGGCCACAGTGTTGGGATTGAATTCCTTGTGAGTGGCAGAGTAAATGTCTTTTACATTCCCCAAATTGTTGGCAACCCTGGTGACCTTAGCAAGAATGCCATTCATAGGACAGTACCAGGAGAACAAAAGGATTGGTTAGCAGTCTGTATCTGACACTCCCTCTGCAAGCTTACCTCCATTTGTGTTCTGTTTTTACATATGCTTGCTTTTCAAAGAACAAAACAAACAAACATTGCACACCATATAAGATATGATATACCTGCAAGTGAAATGGCTTCAAGCTGCAAGCCAGTCCCAGAATGTGTAGATGGGCAGCCCTGCTGTTCCTCAAAGGTAATCAGACAGTTGTTGGGCAGCATAGGTCTAGTAGGTAACTGACGTGGTGAGTTAAATATGCAACCTAGAGCCAGACTGGAATTGTGGAAGTGCAGACTACAAAGGCAGGTGAAGTGTGCACCTGCTGCACATGTCGTTAGGCTCAATATGGCTGATCAGAGTCAACAGACAGTGGATTCAAGAGCTGATAAAATATCAATCACAACAAGACATATGCAGTGGAAATCTCAAAAATTAAGAAATACATAGAGAAATTAGGTCTGAAATCGTATTTAAAATCAGCACTGGACATCAAAGTAGAGTTATAAGAAACAGAACAATGAATGAAGAAAATGATAAGCCTAAGAAAAGTGAAGGAATTGTGAAGGGATAATGCAGCTTTATTTTCAGAGACCTTTCAAGTAAGATGACGAAGAGAAGCTCTTAATCTGATAAAAGCCATTTATGACACCTACCACCATCATCATATTACATAGGGGAAAATCTAAGAACTTTCTCCCAGAAACAAGGATCAAAACAAGAATATATATTATTTTTACTTATTTTAATATAGTACTCTAAACATTAACTGTCTTATTTATCCACAAGCAAATAAAGAAAATGTGACGTAAAATGGAGCATTAAAGTGTCACAAAATACGACAAACTTGAGTCATTTGTAGGAAAATGGATGTGACCAGCATGGCCAGCTTGTTAAATAAAATAAATCAAACACACAAGCTTTGTGGTCATGTGGTTTTTCTTGCACAAATCTCCCAAACTATCAATAAATAAAATAAAAATATAAATGATGGATAACAGAAAACAGGAACACTGAGTTTTTTGTAAAAGTGAAAGAACAGGAGATGAAGTGGGGCAGAGAGGGAGGAAGGGTATGGGGTGAAATGGAATGAACATGTGTCACGAGCTTGCATGGGTGCCCCGGATGGAGGTCAGCAGTGTGCCAGCAAGCTGGCACAGAGAGAAGGAACACATCAGGCAAAACTCTCGCTGCCTCCAGAGGAGATTTACACCTGTGCTCGCACCCACAGAAACCTGGGACAAGAAGATCCCAGGTGGGAGAAGTGCCTGGAAACCAGGTAAGACCTTGCCTTATAAACGATCTTGCCTTTTTGTGTCTATACATAGCTGTAACACAAAAATATTGTATTTTAGTTTTTGGAAATAAGCATATAAATATGATATATTTTGACTTAAAAATTAACTGTTTAATATGTTAATGGGAAAAACAGCTAAATCCAGTAATCTACACTCATAAAAAGACTCTTCAAAATTAGGAAGCAAGTAGTTTTTGGAATCTGTAAAACATTGACTATTTTACTATGAATGCAATTCCAAGGGAAATTTCAAAATGTAGTATGAATGTGAAATAAATCAGAAAATTGGTTCTACGTGAAAAGTATCAGAAGTAGAAGAAATGAATATAAAATAAAACTTATATTGTTCCCTCCTTTTAACTTAACTGAAAGATTGTTTTGAGACAAGGACTCCTGGGTTACCTAAGCAGGTCTACAAATCTCAGGCTCAAGTCTGCCTGCCTTTGTCTCCAGTTTAGCTGGGGCCACTGGCATAGGACATGCTATCCTGGTCTTACGGAGACTTTTCTTTTTATTAAATAAAGCTCTCTGCTTTGTCTTTAAAGAATATAAGGTTAAAAACAAGTCATAATGAAATAAACAATGAAACAGATAGCATATACTATCATATGAAGGTTGACTGTGAAAGGTAGTCAACTCTGAAAGTATTTGTAAATGTATAAACAGTCAAAAAATGAGGGCTGGTGATGTAGCTCAGTGGCACAGCACCTGCCAAGCAAGTGTAAGGCCCAGAGTTCAAATCCTGGTGCTGAATAAGAAAATAGTAAAAAAAAATGACCCTTTGAAGCCAAAAGAAAGAAAACTTTAAGGGCCAGAAAGATAGCTCAGGGGACTAAAGTGCCTGCTTCAGCAGAGCACAGTGGCTGGGGTATGATCCGGCATGCCATGTTGGCCCCACCCCTGGGGGCATGCTGAAAGGGTGATTGAGACCCGGTGTGAGGGTGCAATCCTGTAATCCTATAATCCCAGTATTTAGACTCTTTAGTAGACTCTGAACTGAAAAAAGAAGAAAAAAAAAAAAGATATAGTGAAGTAAATACCCTCTTCCATTCAACAGCGCAGGTTGAAATGAAATCATGTGAGATTATTCCATTCCAGACAAGAGGTTGGGAAAACAGCATTTATTCTATAAGGCTAGCTACCAAGAACCTCCCGATGAACAACTCATCAGTCTCATACTTTCCTTGCCTTCTGGTTTCTAGGGCAACCACAGTGGAATGGACTCAGGTGGTACAGGATGTTACCATGGTGGGGCAGAGGCCAATCACAGGAATTTATGATGAAATAGAGTGTAGTGCACTTCTTGAAATTAGTTCTGTTTACCCTCTCTTATGTTTACAGCATCTTAACAAGGATGGGGAAGGATGGGATAGTCCAGCCAGGGTCATGAAGAATTGACTCTGCCTCAGTGTCTTCTATTTCTAAGATAGGTTAGAGGCTAAACTGGAGCTAATTTGGCTAGGATAAATTAACACATTGAGGGCCACCCTTCCCTACAGAATAAGAAGTAAAAAGCAGAAAACTAATAAGATTGATAGACAAATGTGAAGCAAGGTAATAATTTTACTCTAATCATTTAACTGGTCATTATAGGTAGGACTAGTTCAAAACAGAGGTGCTTATGCTGGCCATAAAAGCAAAGGAAACATAGTTGTATTATGAGAAACACTGCCAAGTCTCAGTGGAAATGGAGGTGAACAGGGCATTCTGGTTTGATGGAAGTGAGGTTTTAGCTACCAGTGGGCTGCCGTTGGGGGACAGAGCTTGTAGCACAACCCTATGAGAATGGACTCAGGAGCACACACTTGCTAAATTTCACTCAAGTGTGCCACGGGAATTGTCTCAGTTACTTTTTACTCATTGCTGGGATAAAATACTGACTCCCAAAATGAAGGAAGGAAAGGTTTATTTTACTCACAGTCAGTGGAGGTTTTAGTCTATATTCTGTTGGCTCAGAGTTGGCCGCTGTTATGGCAGCAGAAGACAATGAAGAGCAGAGGAGGAGCAGCAGCGGTGGGTGGCGTCCGTCAAGCCTCTCTGACTTCCTGCTACCTGTGCGAAGAGCAGAGCTCCTCTGAAGTAGTGGCTGCAGTGATCAAGCTCGTCCAGGGAAGCGGCGTGCAGAAGCCTTCCTCAAAGCCTTCATATACCCTCTCTTTGGTGAGCCACTCTAGGGTGGGGCCCTCACACCCGAGGGCACGGAATCGTCAAGCAGGTCCAGCCCACATCTCAAATTGACACAATGTATCAGCCGCCATAAAAGTGTTAGATTTGGTGTGTACACTGAAAGAAAATCAAGCCAGGCATGAGCTGTCATCTCAGCTCTCAGGAGTCTGAGGCAGGAGGATCTTTGTGAGTTCAAGGCCAGCCTGAGTTACAAAGTGAGCTCAAGAGCAGAACTGCTAGAAAGACTTTGTTTCAAAAAAAAAAAAAAAAAAAAAGCAAAGAACATGTGCAGTTCCAAATAATAGATAAAGTAAACACTGTTGCATCTTAAGATATGTTCAGTCAATCAAAACTCATCTTTAGGAGAGGTAAAGATGTCAGTTATAATTACATAGATAACATTTAAATACAATAATATATCACATAAAAGAGTTCTAGGAATTAAAAAAATATCCTGAATGATGATTTAAAAGAAAAGTCAAAGTAGAAATTGTAGTGCTTGACAATCAAACATAGAAAGCAAAATAAAATAAATAATTCAGTAGAGATAAATAACAAATCTAAGTCAAACAAATACTAAGTTCAACAAAACCTACAGCTAATTATCATGAAGGAAAAGAAATTTGTATGATTGATTCATCAGGGTACTATATAAAGTGGCAATTCCAAAGACAAACGTAAAGGTAACATAGGTTTATTTAAAAATATTTAGTTACTAAATGATACTCATATATTCATACAGAACCCCAAAACAATAAAAAGGTAGATAAAGGCTTTTAGATTTGAAAAAGAGAAAAGCCTTATGACCTTAATTTTTAAAATGCCAAGTGAGAAAATGGATAACTTCAGTAACGATTTTGAGCTACAAGGTCAGAACTTTATAGAGATGAAAAGATTTTCTGCAACTTTATGATAGCTCAAATCAAAAGCTACAGGAAATGTTTAATTTCCTAAGGTCATGTGCAATTCCTAGAATCCTGCCGTTCCGCAGTTCAATTCTGTACTTGCCAGGCGTCAATACCATACTCTACCTGCAGATGTTTTCTCAGTGTGAACCGGTACCCTTGGGTCTTAGTTCACTAATGGAAGCCAGGAGAGCTGAGGTCCCAGGCAATGTCATTCAGCTTCTCAGGGTCACTTCGCAACAGACCGAAATAAGCCATGTTGGAACACCACACACACGAGGCAGAAGCATATCTCCTCACGTATAGGCAGAGACTTAGCTGTCCTCTCTAGGAATTTCTGATGGTTTGTAACTGTCATGAATGAAGTGGCCACAATGTACTTATTTTGTGTCATAATATATATTTAAGTTCTAAGAGGTAAATAAAAAATAGAAGAAAACCTCTCAAAATGTCTGCAACTGTTTTGTAAAAGTATACCATTCAACTCATTGGAAAATATTCCTAAAAGTATTTAGTATTGTCATAAACCCTTTCAATGACGTCATGCTCCAGTTCAACTTCCATTGTTATTTATCCCATTTTCTACCTAATGCTCATTATTCCAAATTCTTCCATATTTTCTCCATATCCTTATGGAAATGGAGGTGTACCAATAGCAAAAGCTTGGTTCATCATAATTTTAGCAGAAATCATGCTATAATTATTTAAGCTCCTACTCTCATCTGTATTTTTCTGGATGGAGAAACTGAGGCACAGAGAGTGAACCTGCTTCCTGGCAGACATGCAGTGGGTCAGCTGTGGTTCTCAGCTCTGACTCAACATGGATGTCTAGTTTCTGTCTTTGGTCTCTGTTCTTCATGGTGTTGCCTAGTTCTTTGCTACCCAAGCAGTGGAATGTGGTGCATTCAACCTGCTACCAGGGTCCCTGCAAAGATGTGTCATTTTTCATATTTTAATGTGTAACAAAAAACAGGGAAATCCTTTTATCATCTTCTGCACTACTTTAGGTTAATTAAATGTATTTTAAGAAGGAAAGCATGCATTGTTTTGGTAGAGGAAGGAAAATCACTAACAAGCTAAATAAAATATTTATGAAGATTTTATTAAACTGTCTTACTTAATTGTCTTCACTGACTTGATTGATTTTATCTCTTGAAAATTATACTCTAAGTTGTTATTTTTAGTAGCTCTTAAGTAAGACTTCCTAATGAACGAATTTGGCAACCAGTATGAATCAATAACTGCAGGAATCTCCATACTAGGTTGATGTGTTACTGAGATACAAGTTTAGTTTTATGTTTTGGGTAAATAACACAGAATTAATTCTCTCCTATATATATTAGGAGAGTAATGCTATATAATATATATATATATATATATATATATATATATATATATATAGTATTAGTATTACATACACACACACACACACACACACACACACACACACACACGGTCGAGATTGAGGTCCAGAGAAATTTTGTGGATTGAAGAATGGAATGGCTTTGAATAAGATTGTTTTTCAGTAACTATACCACAATATTTTACATGAAATGGCTAATAGAGGTTGTTCAAATATACCACAATTTTAATACATATATTTATATGTTCTTATTTGAAAGTTTTATTATGTTTCAGGGAAATACATTTGTTTCTTTGGATCAGATTTTTAAAAACGCTTACATTACCTTTTTCATGATATTTCTTATTCTAAAACAAGTTCCAAAATCCAAAGTATTTAAAACTAAAAAGTAAAGATTTCAAGATAAGTATAAAATGTTATCGAGGTGAAAAAGTTAAAAATTAAACTATCATGCATGATTTACTTTTTATGTCAATACCTATTTCTGCATATACTAAAACATCACGTCCCTTGGTTTTCTTCTGCGCGTGCATGCGTGTGTGCAGGTGACGCTGAAGATCCAAGGTGGGCGAGGCCGGGCAGTGAAGCCCGAGCGGGCAGGGCGTGGCGCTCCGAGTGTGCAAACAGAAGTGTAGCGGCAAGCCCATCCATTTGGTGAGGTCAGGAGCACTGATCATCCGAGGAAAGCTGCGCAGGCGGAGAAGAGCCTGCCATCACGCTTTGCCAGAGGGGCTGAGCGCTCACAATTCTGGACGGCAGAAGCTCAAGTTCCCCGTGAGCAGGCTGCTGCTCCCGAGAGCTTTCTCCTTGGCTGCAGACGGCCTCCTTCGGGACGTCTTCCTGCGGCCTTCTCGCCACGGGTTTCTCCCGCCCTGGTGTCTCTTCATGGGTCCGAATTTCCACTCCTTTGAAGTTCACTCTGAATATTTGACTCAGAATCACCTAACAGCCAGCCTCACTGAAGTGAATCACCTCTCGCGGGCACTGTCTCTTCATCCCCTTGCTTTCTGAAGTGTGCGGGTAGAAACTTCAGCACATGAAATTTGGGAGGAAGTGAGTCAGCTCGGAGCAACATGCACGGCTTGTTCTTTGGGAGGAGGAAGAAGGTATTTGTGTTTCCCTGTGTCTCAGTAGCTGTAGGACGAGAGAATGTAAAATGTAGCGAATAAATGATCATTGCCCCATATGGGATGGAAGTTGTGACTTTATTTTATTTGTAGTGAGTTCTCAGTAAAGCGGACTCCTGCAACTTATAAGCAAGCAACTGAACAACTTAAACCAGAAAGAAATACATTCTGAATGTACACTAGTAGCCATTTTTGCACTTACTGTAATATTAATGCCACTCAGGTGACAGTTTCGTCTCACATTTCCCACTTCATATAGTTATGGATCATAAAATTGAATATAATAAAAAAGTCTTCCACGTGATTCTAACTTAGCTATCGCGCGCAACCTCGCCAGCAAGGAAGACGCGACACCCAGCTCTTCTTTCTGCGGTTTATTCAGGACCATTGAACAATCTTTTCCTCCCTGGTGCCTGCTCATGGCTATATACCAGTGGGCGTCCAATCCCAGAGTGCCACGTGGGCACAGTCGATAGGTCCAGGTACGCGGAAGTGAGCCATAGCTTTAGCCTTAGCCAAATGAGAAGTTGTTTGCTACAGAGAGCACTCACCCAGCGGGGGGTGGAAGGCGGAAACCAGCGCCGTCTTTCAGGCACAGCTATTCACAGCTCTGTACACTTAGCAACCTGTATGTTCTTGAGATGGGGCCCAAAGGCTGGACGCCTTGGAGATGTAAGGGCTTCTCCTCTCCCTGAGCCATCTTGGTGTTAATTGATGACCATTATCCTAACAGAAATTCCCACAGCAACTGTTACTTAAAAATTGGCTCTTTTAAATTTCTTATATTTTTTGTTTCTTTAGTTTAAATAATACAGAAAAGAACATTGCATTTTAGCTGCACTTTGCAACCTACTTAAGAATCCCATGACGGCATCTGGTTAATAAATGAATAAATCTCATGACAGATTCACCTGCACAAGAAATTTCAGTATTGTTTTAATTTAAATTATAATGTACACAAAACCTCTAACTCCACTGCTCATTTGTTTTCAAGTGCAGTTGACACATTGTAACCAAATAAGAATTTAAAGCTCTTCCCCTTACTCACTCTTCCTCAAATCAATGATGTCTTTCTAAGATAAAATCTTTCCAGCTCCGTAAAGTGCCACTATTACTTTCTAACTATATGCAAACTAAGTTACCTATCATGGTTTTGTAATGTCTACCTTCCCTCGCTGACACTTACTCAGCTATGCACTGCTGAATCCATGCCTGATTTTGCACCTAAACATTTCTGTCTGCATCTGCTTGTCTGATAGGCTTATAATAAAGACAGTGAGAGACCTTGATTTTTAAATTTTTGGCATATGACATATTTGTATAAATAACATTTCAACAACTATTTAAGCTGTATTTTGATTTGAGGCTTGATATTATGCAACTTCTCAAAGTATGTTAGCAATCGTTTGAATAATATTCCCCTGTTTAAATGGTATTTCCATTTAGCCATTCTATTGGTGATGGGTATGTAAGATGTTCTATGGTTAATGTCCCCTTATTTTAAACAGATACTGCTATTGGCATTCAAGTATACGTGTTCTAGTATTAAAACACACCTATGTTGGCCTTCCATCCATTAGCAGCTTTTCTAGGCACCAGGATGCTCACAGGAGGTCGGGTGTGCCTCCAAATGGTTTTTCCATTTGGTGCTTACTCTCTCTCTCACAATTCTCACTTTGTATCCCCAGCCACCACATTCTGAGATAGCTACAAAAGTACAATGTTAGTTAAACAATTACCTGAGAGCACAACAACCTCTCACCCCAAAAATGGAAAGACGCTCAGGCAAATCCAACTCCCAAACCTCATGCTTTTCAATTCTTTGGAAGAGGAAAAGAGAAACGGTATTCTCCTAAGGACCTGCTCAAGTTACAGATTTTCCAGCAAAAAAATATCATGCTGTTTGTTTTATATACAGACTTTGAAAATCAGAAAGGGGAAAAGCCTCACTGACTCACCCACTGGGGTGACAGGTGACAGTAGTGGAACCCCGGAATACAGGATGCTCTGACATTTGAAACATGCCTATCCAGTCAGGGGTTTGGTACCTATACTCAGTGTAACTTTTCCCCGAATGCCTGCTTTAGATTGCACTTTGATAACCTGCTCAATATTACTCAATTCGTTTCGCAAAGTAGGTTATCTTTATTAATCTTTGCTGTCAGCAGATAGATGGGGACTTTACATTATTTTCACTTTTTAACTTGAAGAAAAATAGAGAATATTTCAAAGCCTCACTATGCAGTTCAGGATGGCCTTGAACTCACCAATCCTCCTATTTTGGCCTCCCAAGTTCAGAAATTATTCTGGTGCATCACCACCCCTTGAGCCCAATCTTTTAGTAAGTGTTCTCACTTTTGTATTTTTTAAAAAAGTACCTTAATTATGTGTTTTCAAGGATAGTGTTTTGAGGGGGCTGGAAAGATAGCTCAGTAAAGTAAGAGCTTGACTGGAAAGTGCAAGGCCCTGAGTTTAATCCCTGGATCCACAAAAAACGTCTTTTGAATATACCATAGAATAAAATACACAGTTTTTTTTTTATCAATACACATGATAGGAAAATGCCTTTTATAAAATTTAATTTTATTAAGGGAATTCTAAAATTTATCCACAAGTAATTATGCTGTTGTTTCTCCCTCAAAAGGCATGGAAACAAAAAAGGGAAGGTTTCTGTAAGCGCAAAGGATTTAAATAAGGAAAGAAACTCATTACCCATATTGTGAAACGAGGTTTTGATGAGATAAATTTTAAATAATAAAATGCACACATTTTAAGTTCAGTATTTGTGGGCTGCTTTAAACAGCTAAGTTTACATAAAGAGTACTAATCCAAACACAGGGGGCTTCCAGAGCATTCGGGCCCAGCATGTACCCTCCACATACCTGGACACAGCAAGCACAAACACACTCTCGGCTCTTCTGGATTGCATCTGTCCTCCCAAGATTTGTGAGCCCATGGAGTCACACAGTCTATCTTATGAGGTCCTTATGCACATTGCTTTTGAATGTGGTTATCAGAAAACTGTATTTATAATTGTAGTTGGTATGCCATGCATAAAGGCATGAGGGACTTAGAAGAGACTGCTGTTTCCTAAGGTGCTTTTAAACATTTGCCTTCCTACCAAGCCCATTTCTTGCACCTGAATCTGCCATCAAGTGATACATTTGGACTTATTAGTTTTCTCTATTTATTATACTCTCATATGTGATGTGTAGCTATAGCTTTTGAAATTCTACACAACAAAAGACTTACTAATGACTCCTATTACTGCTCAGAGTATTTTCATGCCTTTATTTACTATCTTATTTTACTGTCTTATTTTGTGCCTGCTCCAGTGTCCTGCATACCTCATTGGGTCATCTTTGTATTATGCACTTATAAAGAATTTTGCATTTTTGGATACCAGCAGGTCACATGTGCACACTGTGGCATTACTTCACATCATCTTATCTGTGTCTTACAGACAGAATGATGTGATTCTGATGAGCTCCAAACTGGTATTTCTTCTGTTATGGTTTGTACCTTCAGTGTCTTTCAGCTTTAGCTTTTGTAGTGCTCAGGAATAGGTTGTGTTCCTCTGTTTGATTCTACAAATACAGTATGCTTACATTATGTGGTTAGTTCTAGTTTCCATTTTGAATGTGCTATTTTTTTGAAGAATTCAGTGGTTGTTACATTGCACATCATTGTTTTCCAAGTAGTGGCAGATATAATGGTAGATGGCCAGCTGCAAGCATGCACAGTAGGTCAAAATAAAAGTTTTAGGCATGAGCTGCTTCCTTCAATAATCAAATAAAATTAGTAGTACAATCATCCTAATGAAGGAAGGGAGAAAATGTATATAATATACACACATTCTGAGTGTCACTGTGACATGTGTGTATGCCTTTGTCTCTGTATAGAACTGAATCTGTGTTGTGTGAATGTGTACGCGTGCACACACAACTACAGTTTCTCTGTAAATGTCCACCCTTGAAAGCCTCAGATGGTCATAGTAGGGGACCTTGAGAGGCAGTTGTACAATGCCAGCTGAACATCCTCTTGCCTAAGGAAGCAGAGTCGGTTAGCAGAGGCAGCCTTTGGTGATGCTCTGGAAATATGAATATGCTTTCCTATCCCACATTTTACCCTCCGTAGAGGCAGCTGCTGGCAGGCACCTTTCTCTGCCTCACAGTCTGCCTGCCTTTGAGCCAGCCAGCTGCAGACCCAAGCAAGAGCCAAAGTAAACTTCTCCTTTCTTAGCTTGTTCATTTCAGGGATTTTTGTCTCAGCAAAGTGAAGTATCGTAGACAGACAGATACACATACAGACAGATGGACAGACAGACAGAAAGACAGACAGAGAAATAAAATGTTATTATAGGAACAGTTGGGGACTTTATCAGTGTTTATTGAAAAATAATTTTAGTCAGTGACATTTTGGAACCTTTCTGTCATGCGTATGAATCTATATCTATCTTTCTATCTATCTATCAAACTCTCTGTTTGGAAAATCTATTGCTATCCCTAGTGAAACACTACGTTGTCAGAATCACTAGCACAGAAAAGTAAATCTTCAAATCAGAATTATTCATTATTTTTGCATTTTTCTGCAATTTATTTACATTTATGTTACAGTATTGTATAATTTTAACTGAGGTTGCGTTTAGTGTATATTCAATTTGGGCATTTTTTTCCTTTTAACATTTTATTTTAAAGATAATAAAAAATAAGAAAACATAGAAAATAATACAGAATTTAAAAACTAGATGACAGAAAATCAATAACAATTGTTATAATGTATATTATTATCCTCAAAGTATTGGTTTAGATTACCAGAAATAAGCATGTAAAATTGGTAAAAACATTTAAGCATTAACTATCCCTTACAATAAACCAACAGAAATTAGTAGTACAATTACAAAATATTCCCCTTCTTTATTTTCTTGTTTTTCTAGCAATTTATTGAGTGGGGAGATTTTTATCTTAATTATACCAACCAAATTTTTGGTAATTTTGTTTTTTCATTTTAGTACAGGGTCTAGAGGGTCCCACTATGTAGATCGAACTCTTAGTGATTTTCCTGTTTTCAGCCTCCAAGTGCTGGGTTTCCAGGCACACAGCACCACACCCTGTCTCGTCTGCTGTGTCAGCACTCCCTGGGGGCTGGGGCTGGCACCGCATGCTAGGGATGGAAGGAGCCCTGACCGCTGTGCCCTGCCTAGACAGGCACGTTCATCCTCTGAGCTATCTGTCCCGCCCTGGACAATTCATGTTATTAAAATTTAGATTATTAATTTTTCTCATCTAAAACTTTTATTTTGAATCCTATAGATAATTTATCACTTTTTCTTTATTTTAATTTTGATCTTATTATAAATTGTATCTTTAAAAACTCCTTCTTACTATTTGATGTTAATGTCTAGAATGTGATGGGCTTTTTATATTCTTCTGTTTTCCTTTGACCTTTCTTACTAAATCACTGGCTGAAGTCTTAGCAATTTATTTCTCATTGTGCAGGTTTCTCTGAAATTCTGTGTAAACATATTTGCCTCCTGGTATGCCTATTAAAATGTTCATTTGGCACCGAAAACATATTATGTAATTAAACGTTGAGTGTTTTTATCAGAGAAGAAACGTTGAGGGATTTTTGGTAGTGAATTTTAATTTTTTTTCAGATAAGTTTGACTTCTTTGAAATCTGTTTCTAAGCCTTGACAACATGGAACGAAGTCAAGGTTACTCCGGCGATAGCTCAGGCTCACCTTGGGTGCGTTCTCTTAGTAGCTCAAACAGCGTTTCCCAGTACAAGCCCTCCTGGCTGATCCGAACCTCCAAGTCACAGGGACGCTGCGAGCTCTGGGCCAGTGCCCCTCGCGCTTCCCCGTCTCCTTCAGGAAAGGCTCCGTGCTCCTGTGCAGTCCAGCACACAGCACTGGTTTTCTGCACATCTCATCCTTGTGCCTCTAATCCGGAACTGCCACCTGCCGACACTCCATGACCGACCCAGATAACCCCCTGTGGCTCATGGGCTTGGCTGTCCCTGCTCCCTGTCCTTGAGTTCTTGAAATTGCCTTCAAGCTGGAAGCTGTGGCAGCTGGTTCTCTGCGCTGCTTCCCATCTCCCCAGGACCACAGTCTGGTCTTTCTTCTTATCCAGTGTTTGCTAATAATTGTTTCATGTAGATTTCTAATTGTGAGTGCTGAGAGTAAAGGTTGTGAATATCTTGTTACTGTACGATAAGCAATTAAAGTCTCCAAATAGATTTAATGTGAAAAATAACTAAAATAAAATGCATAACTCTCCTAACTGAATTGACATGTCAAACTGAGATATGTGAAATAATATCCAAATGGAAATCAATATTACTTTAAATGAATAACAAAGTTTCTGAAATCTAAAATAACTGGTTGTACATGCTGGCAAATATATGAATATGTGTTGCTTTTTAAAAAATATATTTGGTTGTTACAAGATCTCACTACACAGCTCGGATTCACAGTGGTCCTCCTGTTTTCAGCCTCCCCAATGCTGGGATTACAAATGTGCACTGCTATACCCACTCTGTGGCTAGCTCAGCCTGCCCTGAGGGATCAAACCGCAATCCCTGTGCCTGCCTAAGCAGGCTCTTTAGTCTGCTGAGCTATCTCACCAGCTATTCTTGTGTGTTTAAATCCGTATAGTAGGGGGAATATTCAATGCTATTTTAAATAACCATAAATCAAGAAAATATTTGACACTTTGACAACACTGGGTGTACTTTGAGTGGTGTGGTGGGCATTGGTCAGCTGTATCATTGGTGAGACAGAATATTCAGCAACCATGATATAAAGCTATTTACATAGCTACTGAGTAAATACTAGTATCAGCCCAGGCCACCTTCACAGACATGCAGAGAACAATATTTAGCCACAGCGCCTGTGGCAAGTCTTCCTGCATGCTTGCTAGAGGAGCTGGTTTTAGCTACCTCCTATTTGGAAGAAAACAAATAGTGCAATTTTATGTGACCAACAGAAGCAAGTGAACACCTGGAAAAGATTGTTTTGAAAGCCAGCAGTCTCATAACCCAGCAAGTAGAATCTTGAAACAGAACATCCTGAATTCAAATTTAATTCTCCAACCTCTAAATTCTTTGACTGATACAGGAAAATTACTGCATTGCTCAGATTTCCTAACGTTTTGACATTTGACACTTGATGTTTAGAGAAGTTCAGTTTGGCTTACAACCTTCAAGTTTGAGGAAAACTTAGGGCGGAATGACATGGAGTGACAAAAAAGCTGGCTTCATGGTGACCAGGATTAGGGGCAAAGGAGAACAGGACAGGAGGAACCATGCAAGATCCGTCCCCAGGTCAACCCTCGACCCATCTGACATGTGCGGAAGGGCACCTCACTAATTTACCAGGCATCGATTGTTCAGGCACATTGCTAATCAGGATTGAGTGTTGCATGGTGATCAGAAAACTCCAGAGTAAAGGAGGAATAAACACTGTATTGCACATTGAAGACAGATAAAAACTCCATTTGTAATAATAACAATAAGCCACCAAAAAGAAATCTTTAACATAAAGCAGCCTGTTTCTCTAATGACAGGTGTTCAAAGACTCATTTTCTTATTTGTTTCCATTTTCTTTCTGTAATATCCTAAACAATTTATAATCAAGTAATGGTTAAATCGTCCTTGTCTTACCAAGGGAGGGTGTGTAGTCTACTTTCTAGTGATGTATAACAATGTGAAGCATTTGCTTATTCAGATACATAAAGTGAACTGAACCAGCTGGCAAAAGGTGAGCTGTGTTTTCCTATTCTGAGGTATATTGTGAATGCTTTCCCTTTTGAGCGCAATAAACTAGCTGCAGAATTTCTCTAAGTTAAATTTCCTTTCATGGACTTCACTCTCCTTTATGTAATAGAACCACCTATTATCATCAATGTCTTTTCTTACAGTGCCAGGAAATGTTGTTTATTGTTTATCACAGCAATAAAGGCAGCACACTAGAAGATAGTAAGGTGTATGTCAGTAGTTCAATGTGATGATAAAAATGTAATATTCAATGTGAGATGTGACCGTGAATCATAGAGCAAGTAACCGAAGAAGTTTATAGCCAGTGTGAAAGATGAAATGACAAATAATAGTAGGAAGAAAAAGTAATAATGATGACAACTGAACATTGTCGCCTGTGCAAAATGTTTCACTTTTCTGACACATGTGTCACATTTTAATTCTTGCTTACCGTGTACTTGCAATTTAGATAGTAATTTGAAATATTTGGGAAAAGTTAGAAGTCATATTAAAATGGAGTGTGTGTGTATGTAAAATATTAATGCGAGACACAAAAAAGATTAAATAATACAAATAAAAATAATAAATACCATTTCTTTTTTTTCTTGATCAATAAGTTTATTGGTCTTTATCTGAAAAATCTTCATAGAAATTTGATTAACTCTCCGCAGCCCGCTCCTGAACTCTGAGGATGCTGCCTTCTTTTGAGCTGCCCGATCTTCTGGGCAAGGGACATTTTGGGACGGTTCCACCTCTTCTTTTTACCTTCTCTCTTCGGCTTCTTTTCATAGACTGGATTCTCTTGAATAGCAGCATGAGCTTTCTTATACATCTCCTCCATCATGTCAGGGGTTACATTCTTCCTTATGTACTGAGAAAACTGTTCCTTGTAAGCATCTTCATCTTCTTCAATGAGGCAATGCATATAACCTGGGGCATTCTGACCCATGATGTGCTTCCGATGTACTGCTGCATTGAACTCCTTGCTTGCAGAATCAAAACCAGGTAATTGTTTGGTACTACGAGGGATAGACAAGCCTCCATCCACAGCAAAACCTTTAATAGGGAAAGTTAGGCAGCTTACAAACCTCAGATGTGGTCATTAGGGTCAAGTCCTCATCTGCTATGCCTGTGTTCTTATGAGGGAACAAAGACTTCAGGGTTCTCTCCTTTTGTTAGCAGGTACACAGAAGGAAGGCCATTCCTTCCTGAGGTCAGAGCTTTGCCTGCCAACCAGAAGGGTCATAGCAGACACCACTCCTACTAATGGCTCGATTCAGGCTTCTCAGTTACAGGACATTCAGAAGATTAACTTCTATCGATCCCATTAGGTAGGCTGTGACATTCTTGTATGCCAACTAGAGCACACTACCAGAGATTTTGAACTGGGAGTGGGGTGCTGCTGTCATAATTACATGTAACGTGGAATATGAGATGAGCTGGTGCTTGTAGGCTTCAGAGATTTTTTAATGCACGCTCGAAAAATCTCGGGTTTCTTCAAATGGGTTACTGATGGAAACATATATGACAAAATTGTCATACTGGGTTGTACTACATTGTTTGCACAATGAAAATTAAAATACAAAAAAGCAGTTTTCACAAAACATCTATCTCCTGCATTTCTTTTTTTGTATTTAGGACAGGGCCTACAGGGTCTCACTATGTAGAACAGATTTGTAGCAGTTCTCCTGTTCGTAGCCTCCCAAGTGCTGGGATTACAGGCATGTGCCACCACGCACACTCTCAGTCACCATCTCGACAGGCCAGGCATCGAACCCCAGCCACTGTGCTCTGCCTAAGCAGGAGCTTTAGTCCACTGAGCTATCAGGCCACCCCCCTTCTGCATTTCATAAAGCACCTTCTGCTTTATCCAGGGTAATTCCTGCCTTTCCTGCTGCCCTCTCAGAAGCCCAAATCCCATGGTCCTCTTTCTAGTAACAGAGGTATTAACCCTGATGTGCTGGCCTTGCTCCAGACAGACCTATTAATTAAACTCTCCCTGTCTGTATTCCCCACATATTTCCAATTAAGAAAATTATTTTTCATTACTCTTTGATATTGCAACTGGGAAATGGTGCTGGCATAACTACCAGTATATGTTCTCCCTTGGAATTTTACTTCAACACACAGTTTGAAAATTTGGGATGAATGACATCTTTATAGGTAAGGTGTTTCAGTGGCTAATAAACTGTGGCAACAGGTTCCACTGGACATTTTGTAGAACACAGTGCTCAGATGAACTATGACATGTTGCTTAGATGCATACCTTCTTAATAGTAAGATATCACAAGAGGAAAAAGGTAATGCTAGATCCTAGGGTATTTTAATATTCCTAAGGAGTTGCCTGAGAAGAACACAAAAGTTTATGCTAATCAAAATAGAGCTAGGAGTTGCCAAGATTTTCTTGTGTTATTTTTCTTTCAGATCTCAAACTTTA
The DNA here is from genome assembly GCA_004027165.1 of Ctenomys sociabilis. Lineage (NCBI taxonomy): Eukaryota > Metazoa > Chordata > Mammalia > Rodentia > Ctenomyidae > Ctenomys > Ctenomys sociabilis. Next base: position 10,172 of record PVKA01018061.1, on the reverse strand, counting down.
AAGCTGGCTGTGGGGGAAGGAACAGTGGGGAATGCTTTATATTTTTAAACAGCCTTTGATATTAGGTTGAACACCTTTTGTTATGTAAATAGAACTTTACTACTTTCCACTTGCTGCAATCATAAAATTCTTGTATTTTATTAAAACATCATAGAGTACACAGACAACAAAATTGTACACTATTAAAAACAAAGTAACATCAGACTGCAAAGTCTATCTTAAAATAATGAACAGTAAATAATTTATTTTTTTATTCTCTGAAATTGTGTTAAACTTTGCTCTATTTAAAGTTTATACTTTCCATCTCTTAATTTCCATCTCCTGAATGCTTGGGAATATATTAAAGCCAATGTTTATTTCAGGAATTAAAAGAGCCATTAAAGAAGTACGTATTGTGTAGAGGCAAGAATCTTGCATTTTACTAAAACCTAAGTTCCTTGCAATAAGAGTTAATCACATATTATAAGAACAGAGATTTTAGATGGATTAATTCACTAATTTGCAAATATAGGTTTAACTCTTATGATATATGTGGATCTAGGGATAATGCAATCTTTAAACTAAAAAAATCCCATCTAACTGGAAAGAAAAGAAACAATTAACAATACTCAACAAATCAACTATGTTAGACCAGGTGGTTGAAAATGCAGTCTGGAAAAGGGAAGAACAGAGTTACCAGTCAGAAAAAGAGTGTGGTATCATTTAGCTAAGGGGCCAGAGATGTTCTTTTTGAGAGGGTGAAACATGAACAAGGGAAAGAGCAACCTGCAGAGAACTGATGGAGAGAAATCCTTCAAATGAAGAGGTAACAAGCACACATGAGCTGGGAGAGCTGCCCCTGCAAGAGGTTGTTTCTGTATTACTGTCATCACGGGAAGACAAAGAAATTCTTGGATCTTGATGGAATCAGAAAACAAACACTTTATAGATTATTGTATTGATGCTGGCTCTTTTCCTGGTTTGGTCGGCATGCAGTAAAGGGCCTAGTGGTGCACAAAGTTTGTTAGCAATCTCTTGCCATAGTATAAGTTTGAAAATGATGTTGGCAGACACTAGTGTTAAACAACAGCAATGGACAGGAGTGGTTGAATTCTGACAGTGCAGGAATTTTGAAGGTAAAACTTTTAGTGGCCTTCTTTTTTTTGTTTTGTTTTGTTTTGTTTGTTTTTCTTTCTTTTTGGCCAGCTCAGCTCAACCTGCAGGCTGGCTGGAGCAGCAAATGGTGCCTAGGATCAAACCTCAGTCCCCTGCACCTGCCTAAGCTTGCCTAAGCAGGCAATTTAGACCACTGAAATTTCTCACTGGCCCCTCAAATTTACTTTTGGATTGCATATATATGGAAGAAAAAGAAAGGAGACATCACTCTTTTTTGTTTGTTAGTTTTTTTCCTTTCTGTATTTGGTTCAGGGTCTCACAATGCAATTTGGACTCATAGTCATCCTCCTGTTTTCAATGTCCCCAGCACTGGGATTACATGTGTGCACAAACACACCAGAACTTGGTCACCAGCTGAGCATGCCCTGGGGGTGGGGTAGGCACAGCATGCAGACCAGAGATCAAACCCTGGTCCCTGAGCTTAACAAAACAGACACTTAATCTGCTCAGCTATCTCACCAGCCCAACATGACATCACTCTGAAGTTCTTGTGCTTTTACAATTGAAAAAAAACCCACTGTAGTTTAATGAAATGAGTCTAAGAGAGTATAGCGGAGTGTATAGTATGCACCCCTATATTAATGTCCACCCCAATTGTAGAATATGACTATTTCAAAACAAGATCTTTACAGATCCTTAAGGAAAACAAGGAGCTGAGATGACATTTACTAAGGTGGACCCTAAATCCAAAAGGGTTCTCCTTATAATAAACAGAAAAATACAACACTGCTGACAATGTAAAGGTGGAGGCAGAGGTTGTTAGTCATGAACAGAAATTACAAGAAAGGCACGAATGAATTTATTTTCTTGGTCTCTAGAAGAAATCAACTGTGTGAAGACCTTGATTTCAGGTGTCAAATTATTAGAGAATGGTATATTTTTTACTAAATCTCAAAGTCTATGGGAATTCATTATACAGTACTAAGAAAGGGAAAGAGAAGAAGATGTGAATTTAGTGCTGGTGGGAAATCAGGAGTTTGATTTTTATACACATTAACTTGAGATACTTGATGTACATCTAAGCAGTGACAAGTTGGGGAAGTGGGTTATAGGACTCCAAAGTTTGCAACTGAATTCAGGCTACCTTAAATTATTTGTGAAACATTAGAGAAGGGCTGATGTTTAAGTTATCAGTAAAAGTATCCTTCTTCGCATGAGTGTAAGTGTGCACAGATTTTGTAGCAGTACCGATGGGTTGGATAGTCTAATATTTAAAATTCAAGGAACTAAGGAAGAATCAAAGAGAACAAATGAAACAGAAAGTGGAGAAATTTTCAACAGCTGATATTTTGACAGATGTTAAAATGCATGCTGTGAGTTAGATACTGATTATGGTGATATGGTCATGATGATATTTTCAAAAACTATTTTAATGCAATACATGCAGGAAAGACTTTAAGTCCTTGGGTTCCAAGAAAAAAAAGTGTTAACAAAAGGTGCAAGTTTTAAAGTCTAGCAACTTTGAGAATCAGGCTGGATGAAGGAGCAGCAAAACTTGACAAATGTGTAAAATTGACATAGTCTCAGGCCTGGGGAGATGGCTCAGTGGTTTAACTTTGTCAGGCAAGCCCAAGGACCCAGGTTTGATCTCTGGCCTCTCCTGCAATGCCAGCTCTGGAACTCTAGGCATCCTGTGCCAGTGGACGTATGCGTGGGGAGGCTGAGACAGGAGGATGACTATGAGTCTGAAGTGCATGGTGAGACCCTGTATCAAATAAATGCAATTGGAAAAGAAGATTAACATAGGTTCAATTATACAAAGATTTTTTTAACCCATAGGAATAAAAATAAGTATCTGCAACAATAAGCATAATAGCCATTTTATAATTCAGATTGAACAATAAATTTTGGAGGAAATTTTCATATTGGCCTGAGTCCAAGGGGTTTAGTTGTGAATAAGGAACTATAAAACATTTGGTTCAGTATTTTTCCTATATTTGCTAATAAACAAATTTTATATAAAATAGAATGTATGGGCCAGCAAGATAGCTCAGCAGACTAAAGCACCTGCTTAGGCAAGCATAGGCATATACAGGGACTGGGATTTGATTTCTGGAACTACAAGCCCCCAAAGTACCACCCCAGGGTGTGCTGAGCAGGCCAGAGTCCAGGGGTAGTGGAGCATGCTTGTGACCCTAGTGCTGTGGAGGCTGAAAGCAGGAGGACCACCAGGAATCTGAGCTGAATAGTGAGACCTGTATCAACCAAAATACATAATACATAATACATACACACATAAACAGAAAATATGAGCTTATAATATTGAAATGTCCTCCATTCTGGTGTTAAACAACAAAAATCTCAATATCTGAATTTAGAGACATTAATTTCAATATCTGAATTTAGAGAGAGTAACTTTGAAATAGTTACCTGGTATATTACTGAACAATAAAATTTCAAACAAGCTGGGTGTGGTGATGTATACCTGTAAACCCAGCACCCAGCACTTTGGGGAATGAGGCAGGAGAGTCCACGATTTCTTTCTTTCTTTCTTTATTTTTTTATTGAACTACAAATGTCAGACAGTTTCAAGACACCTTAACAAGACAGATTCAATAAATTAATACATTGCAAACTGTTTTCATAATGTTTTGGTATCGTACAAGGTGCATACATGATATTATATATACAGATATTATTTTAGCAGATGTCTGTTATCAGTAAATTAAGAGTGTAGCTGCTTACTTATCTTATTTTTTTGTACCTGAATTATATCAAAAATTCAATAATTATTTTCCTAGTGGATAACCATAGTACTAGAAGCCGACATAATATCCTGTCCAACCACCATTAGTGCAGATCTTGACTCTCATAGGATTATGTAGAAGCACACTGGCCTGGAGAAATCGTGGGCTTCTACATAATCCTATGAGTCCACGATTTCTCCAGGCCAGCTTGAACTACACAGTGGGACACCCTGTCTCAATAAATAAATATATATGTTATATTTATAAATATAACATATAAAATACATACCATATTTATAAATATAATATATAATATTTATATTTAATATAACACTTATATTTACTATATAATATTTATATTTATACATATTTATGTATATTATATTTCAAATAATATTATGATTAATTTTAACACTGAAAATTTTCAAGTTCAATCACTTCAAAATAATACAGTATAAAAAATATAAATATTCTTCATGTTAACAGTTTTAATATTATTTTATTTAATTTCTGTGAGATAATTAAAGAATGTTTTCCTCATTTATCCATGCCATGATTAAAAGTAAACATTTTGTTGAACAGATTTTAAATTAAAGAAAAGAAATGAAGTTTCTTTACTATCTTTGCAAACTGGAAACATACTTTGTGTTGCTACCTGGAGCTCAGCACTGCCTGCAGGACAGATTGAACACCTTTGATTAATTTGTTAGTCTCCCAACTAATCACTCTATTTACATTTTTCTTTTATTCTTTCATATTGTTATTTTGTTTCATTTACCTTCAAATTACTTGAAGCAATGTCTAGGGCAACTAAATTGTGTGTATCCCAACAAGGTAACTTTACTATCTAAGCTCATATTCTATATAAAGGAAATAATGTAGCATTTTAGTTATAGGAGAGCTTTAAAGGTACGCACAAGTGCAAAGAATTATGGAATGTTAAAGTGCTGTCTTCTCATAATTCTGTCTAGAGTTCACAGAATGTTTTTCTCTGGTCTATGGACACACTGATATCTATGTTTCAGTGTTCTTAGATATTCAAAATGCCTTAATTTCCACTTTCTGGCAGATGCCTTTATACACAGCAAGTTGCTGTCTAATTCTTTAAAAAGAAATGCCTATGCTAATTGGCAATTGTTATTTTTGTAATGAACAATATTTGATGTTTCATTACATATGAAATAAAGGGGCCGGGCAGATGGCTCGGTAGAAAAAGCACTTCCCTGGTGAGAGCAAGGACCTGAGTTCAATCCGCAGTTGTGCCAAAAAAAATAAAGAAAGAAAACAAAGCAGTAAAGTAAAATCTTGAAACAATGAGCTAATAAGTATTATAGTAATATATGATGAAATGACTACACAGTAAATTATATGTGCTTTTCACAATGGAGTCTTTAATTGTACATGTATTAAACAGGAACTCTTTGGTTATCATAATTTTACTTAAATGTTTATTAATTGAATTTAATATATTTTACAACACAATTATTCTCCATATTTTACAATGCGGTGATCCATTGATGATATTTCGGTGAAAAATAAATGCAAGGATTCTCACGTCTTGGCACTTCGGCTTACTGTGCTGACTGTTGCTGCACTTCCCAGTCCAGAACGGAAGCCTCAGACCCATAGCTTATTTGAAGACATTATTATTACGCTGTGTCATTTTTTCTATAATTCCTCATGGTTCCAAAGCTGCATACAGTGATACACTTCAGATACATTACTTTTCCCTCCAGATATTTGGTTAATTTTACCTTTTTTTATATGATCTACATGTTTTCATTTAAATTTTCCACCATATTATTCACATCTTTCAATGTCTGTCTTCAAAGTATCTCATTTCTAGTATCTATGAGTCTGTTTCTGTAAATTATTCTTTCTCAATAATAAGAACGTTGTTTGCATGTGTCTTATAGACATAGTAATATTTTAGGGTCTGAAGAGATAGCTTGGTGGTCTAAGAGCCTGCCTGATAAGCACAAGGACCCAGGTTCAATCCCTGGCACCAGATGGCATGCCAGCCCTTCACTGAGCTAGCCACAAAGACTGGTTATGGCGCCTTGTAATCCCAGCACTGGGGAAGCTGAGGCAGGAGGGTCACTATGAGTCTGAGCTGTGTAGTGAGATCCTGTACCAAATAAATAAATAGATAGATAGATAGATAGGTAGGTAGATGAAGTATTTCAGATAATAGATAGATAGATAGATAGATAGATAGATAGATGATAGATAGATAGATAGATAGATGATAGAATATTTCAGAGAATTATGTGGCCAATTTAATATAGGTAGATAGATATAGATAATGTCATATACATTATTTTTGGTGTATGGGGTGGGTACTTAGGAATAAATTCAGGGCTTGCACCACATCCCTAACCCCCCCTTTTTTTTAAAGAAGGGCTCACTAAAGTTGTTGTATTGCCCCAAATGGGTTTGAATTCATGATGTTTATTGATATTAAAACTATAACAATCCAACTGCCATCCAGTTTCAGGTTAACTTGTCATTTTCTTTCACTTTTTGTATTTATTGCTAACTGTGTCATTCAACTCTGTGCCTTCAAACGTCAAGATACGCAGCAAATGTTTGGGCTTCAAAATTCTTGGTGATCACAGAAGAGCAAAATGATTTGGAGAGTTAAAGAAACATCTTAATAACTATTTTTTGGACAGAAAAACAATCAAGTTGTAGAAGAACAATAGTGCTATGAGTCATTCATACTTTGAGTGTCAAGCTTATGTAAGATTCAAAAACCAAATTTTTTTTTTTTTGGATATCTAATTGTCCTTGAATTTATTCTTTCAGAGTTTAGAACTCAAGGCCACCCCTTCCTCTTTCTATTAAACAGCTCCTAACTTTTCTGTGTACAATCATCCAACCTCAGTTTTCTCCCTACAGTCAGATTATATTCATGTTGAAAAAAACACAGACTAAGCACCTGCTTTGGCAAGCACAGGGACGAGATTTCAATCCCCATCCTGCATGCTGCTCTGGCCCCACCTCTGGGACAGTGCTGAGCTGGTGACCAAGTTCAGGTGTGGTGGTGTATGCCTATAATACCAGTGCTGATAAGGCTGGAAACAGGAGGACCGCTACAAGTCTGGTCTCCAAAGTGAGATCGTGTACCAGATACATAAAATGAAAGAAGAAGAAGGAGAAGGAAAAATTCAAGGAGGAAGACAAGGAGGAAGAGGAAGAAGAAGAGGAGGAAGAGAATGAGAAGTAGAAGGAGAGAAGAAAAGAAGAAGAAAAAGAAGAAGAAGAAGAAGAAGAAGAAGAAGAAGAAGAAGAAGAAGAAGAAGAAGAAGAAGAAGAAGAAACAAACAAACAAAGTTTTTAGAGGAACTTGGACAGAGTAGCCCTTGTTGCACGGCCAGAGGCGCTGACAGCGGCGCTTGCCCCCAGGACAGGTGACCCACTGGCTTGCATCTCCTTGGCGTCCTTGGTGCACAGGCTCCTTTTCCAGCAGTTTTCTGCTATGAGGCCTTCAAGCATGCATGGTCTTTCCCTTCTCTCCTTCCGTACATATCGTTGACAAGGAGAATGTCCTCTCTTGGTGTGCTTCTACTCACAGACATTTTATCGCTGCTAAGGTGGAAGGATTTTTAGTTCTGAGATGTAGTGGGATAATTTCTTTACATTCATTGATTGCTGTATCCCAGGAATTCTGCTAAGTGCTTACTGTAGAAGATGGGTATTATTACATTTCCCTGGCAAATCCAAATTCAGAAAAGGAAAGAGTATAATTTCAAGCTCTTCCTAGGTTACATATATTTTCACTAGGATGCTCTGAGTCAATATAACCTTTACCTTATTCAAATGTGTTTCAGAAATCATATTATTTTATTTTTCAGTTTGATATTGTATGGGACATATAATAAAGTGTTTCTTTAAAAGGTATATAGCTGGATCTGCTTTCCAGAAATTAGGCCTAAATAAGAGGACAACTAAGGGCTGGAGTGATAGCTCAGTGGCCTAAGCACCTGCCCAACAACTTCAAGGAGCTGGGTTCAATCCCTGATACTGCATGCCTGACAGCACTAGGCCCCAGGCTCCAAGCCAGCCACCAAGACTGGGGAGGGTTCACAAGCCTGCAATCCCCGTGCTAGGGTCACTACAGTCCAAGCTGCACAGCGAGATCCTGTACCAAATAATTAAATAAATAAATAAATAGGACTACTATCTAACGGTGCCAAGGCATAAGTGTAACTAAAAGTGTATAGGTGTTGTCAATCGGTGGTAATTCCTTTTCTTGGGTGTAGAATGGAAGGTTGAATTGTGAACTTCTCTTTTGTGTGTTTGAATGTTGTGAACAGTTGTACAAATTAATTTGGGATTTATTAGTCAAAAGTAGAGCTCAGGATGTACACTTGAAAAAGAATTGATGTTTTTCCCTATGTAATATTAACAAAAATGAGATAAAGTTGATCTTCAGGAAAATCAAGAATAAAACTGTGAGTGAAAAGAAGGGTTAGCAAGGACATAGAACGACCTTAATAGAACTCGGCATTGTTAGCCACACCAAGTGTAAAGGTTAGAGGACTTTAAGATGAAGTCATATAGTACTGTGTTCATGTAGCACAGACAGATTTTGAGATTCAGCTAACACAACCCAAGGAAGGCAGTGCTACACAGTGAAGCTCTGGCTGTCCCTGGAATACAGAGCAGAGCCCACAGAAAAGGGACCCACACAAAAGACAGAAAAAGTGTGGTATAAAGTTAGCTGAGATGACAGGACAGGGCAAACTCTGGAAAAGTGTCACAGCTTTCCAGGGAAATCAGACTGATGCCACCAAAGCTGAGCTGTTTCTGCAGATGGAAAGGAATATAAAGAAATCGTAGCACCATACCCAGCAGGAGGCATCCTGGGCTACCACATGGAAGACCTTGACTGCTACGAAATGAGAAGGCTCTTGCTTTATCTGATCTCTACCATGTTTGTACCATGATGAGGTCAACTGGATAAAAGAAATAAGAATATCAGGCCAGTGAGACAGCCCAGCAGACTGGAGCGCCTGTTTAGGCAAGCTTAGGCAAGTGCAGGGACTGGATCCCCATCTCCGCATGCCATGCCAGAGCCACTCCCAGGGCAGTCTGAGCCCAGAGTCTGGGCATGGTGCACGCCCATAATCCCAGCAGTGGGGAGGCTGAAGATGGGTGGCTCACTACATGTCCAAGCTGCACAGTGAGACTCAGTAACAAACACATAGATTAAAAAAATATATAAGAATATAGAGTATGTCTATATATTCATATAGATGTATCTTTATATTTAGTTATAAAACAGAGCTAAGCTATCATTTGATGAATTTAAAATTCATTTGGAAGATAGCTATCAATATTTTAATTTTCAACTATTTAAAAGTACAGATTCTATGGAAGTTCATCTCAGGAAGTTTTGCTAAACCAGTGAATAAGTAAGGCATGTTAGAAACAAATGTTTCCTACATATAATTGGTAACAAAGGTCAACGTAGAAACAAATTTGCATGGATGTCTTCATAATTACTTTAAAAATTATTAACATTTACTTAGCTTCAGTTGTTACAGTTTTAATTATGTAATATTATTTGTTTTGGTAGAACTGGGGATTGAACTCAGGCCCTTGTGCTTGCCAGGGAAGCGCTTATTCCACTGAGCCATCTCCCCAGCCCCTATGTAATCTTATTATTAATAAATGATTTCACTGGCTCACACTTTTCAGTCTCTTGGACTCTAGAGAATTATAGTAATTTTGGCTCTGAGATCTGAATTTGTCTCCGTAATTTAGAATGATACTATCTTGGCAATTTATTGCAACCCACGGAGACTGAATTTAAAAATATTTTTGAGGGGACTGGGAAGATGGCTCAGTAGAATAGCTGCTTCCCTGGGATAGTGCCAGGGCCTGAGTTCAGTCCCCAGTTCCACAAAAATTAAAAAAAAAAGTTTTTGAATACAGAATTTTCATTATACTCATTGACAATATTAAACTGTTTATCATTTATTTAGAGCACTTTATGGAAAGCACTATGTTAAGAACCAAAAGGAATGCATGATTCCCTTTTACTATTTTCTACAAATCTTCCCAAGAAGTCAGAATTCTACACCATAGCTGACTCCACAGACATAATTTTCTTATGATTTTATTTTTTTTATTTTTTTTATTTTATTTATTTATTTATTTTTTCCATTTACTTTTATTTTATTGAAATACAAATGTCAATCAGACAGTTTCAAAACACCATAACCATACAGAGTCGATGAAATAATACATTGCAAACTGTTTTCATAATGTTTTGGTATTGTACAAGGTGCATACATGATATTATATTTACAGGTATTTATG
>PVKA01018060.1:21533-44618 GCA_004027165.1 Ctenomys sociabilis | reverse complement strand
TTTTTTCTTTTTTTTTTTTTTTTTTTTTTTTTTTTTGTCTTTTTGAGACAGGGTCTCACTATGCAGTTCAGGCTGGCCTTAAGCTCACTTCGTAGCTCAGGCTGGTCTTGAACTCACAACAATCCTTCTGCCTCAGCCTCCCGAGTGCTGGAATTACAGGCATGCGCCACCACACCCGGCCTAAGTGTGAGAACTTCTGCCTACTCCTCGCGCCCAAGACCCCTCCCCAGCCAAACCCAAGACCCTGCGCCTGGTCTCCTATGAAACCTTGAAACAGAACTCCAGGCAAAGAGGATGTGAGCCAGACAAAACTAGCTAATCCAGGAACTGAACATCTTGCCAGAGTGGTACAGTTTGTTCACCTCTATGAGCTGCAGAAGGAAGAATCTGATCACAGCAGCCAAACCAAAGACATCTGGACAAGTTTAAACTTGGCAGAACCAGACCCAGTAAGCTAAGACACTTTGCTAGAAATGGATCTATGAGAGTTCCCTCTCTTTTTTACTCTTCATCTACAAAGGAGGCAACAGGTAACCAGGTGCATAAGTCTTCCTGTAAAACTGCAGGTACATCAAGGGAAGGGGATTACACAGAATTTAGGGAAACTAACTTAAACACAAATTCCCAATTTAATATCTGCTTAGATGCACAGACAAAATGTTTGTTCTTTCTTTCTAAAATATAAAGCCATCTGATATAAAAGTTTTTCAACTGCTAAATATCACTACCCCTTATGAGTGTCACTAATTATAGTTCTGTAAATACAAAACTAAAATCAGCTTAACTGTATAATCTCCTGGGCATTAATTTCAGCATGTGCTAAGGTTACAACCACACCAAAGTTTTACTCCAAAGGTCAGAGGACAGTGCTATACAAAATGGCAAAGAGAAGGAGCAAAATGCAAGCTCAGGCACTGAAACCACCCAGAACAAATGAAGGAGACATTAGCACAGAAAAAAATTGGGAAAAATCACACAGCTGAAATGTCTCAATTAAAAGAGTCCAAAGCAAAAAAAAAAAAAAAAAAATGCAGAAATGTATAGGGAAAATCAGATCAGAAATAAGCTCTGGAATAAGAAAAGAAATCTCTGAATTAATAGCATCTGAATTAAATTAAAAAAAGAAATAGATACTACAGAAAACAAATCCTGATGAACAGAGTAACAAAAAAAAGAAAATTAACAGCATCCGAAGTAAACAATCAACTGCAGAAATATATGGAGGAAATCAGATCAGAAAATATCTCTAAAGTTAAAAAAGAAACAATAACTATAATGAAATAATTAATAACTTCTAAAGAAGACACTCGATGTGTGTGTATAGACAGTACAGTGGGGATAGATAACGCTGTGCTTCAAAATAACCTTATGAGAGGCAAGATTTGCAGTAATGGTGGTTGGACAGGATATTATATCAGCTTTTAGTACTATGGACAACCACTAGGAAAATAACAAGGTAGAAAGTATTAATTATTGAATCTTTGATGTAATTCAGGTATAAAAAATAAGATACACAAACAGCTACACTCTCTTTACTGATAAGAGTCATATGCTATAATAATATCTGTAAGTATAATATCATGTATGCACCTTCTATGTTACCAAAACATTATGAAAACAGTTTGCAATGTATTAATTTATGAAATCCATCTTCTCAAGGTATCTTAAAACTGTCTCATTGATATATGTACTTCAATAAAACAAAAATAAAAAAAATAAAGAAGACACTCATAAAAAAATTGGAAGGCCATAAAAAAAAGATGGAAGCCTGGAATAAGTAATGTAGGAAAGAAATGGATTGCATGAAGCAGAGTCAAAGAATGAGGAGGAACTTAAAATCTCAAGCACAAGCTTGAAAAACCATTTGAATGAAAGTAAAGTTAGAGTTTCAGATATTGGAAACACCATCATAGAAGTGAAAAAGTGAGAAAAGATCTTTAAAAAACAACTATGATGCAAGAACAAGTAATTCATCACCTGCAACATGATGCAAAGATGTGAAACTAATAGGCATCAATGAGAAAGAAAGAGGCAATACAAATGACATAAGAAGAATATGGGCAGAAGTAATAGCAGAAAACATTCCAAATATGGTGAAACTATCTGACATTCAGGTAACCAAAACATACAGAATGTTGAATAACTTCAAACCAATTAAAAACACACCGAGACATACAATAGTTAAGATCATAGAAATCTAGCACGAAAACAATACACTCAAAGCCACAAGAGAAAAGAAACAGATCACATTTAAAGGAAATTCCCTGAGAATGACAGACTTCTGTTCACAAACTATGAAGTCAAGAAGAACATTGAGCAGAATACTTCAAGTCCTCTATGAACAGAAATTGAGCCCAGATGACTATACACTGCAAAACTCTCTTTCAAGTTTGATGGAGAAGTGAAATATTTCCATGACAAAGAACAATTAGAGAATTCAATCAAGACAAACCCAAACATACACACACTGCTAAAAGATATTCTACACAGAGACTAAAATGATTATAAGTCTATTAATGAGAACCAAAAGAAAGCAGCAAATAGGGCAAACAGGAGAAAAAAGGGAGAAACAACAGTAGGTAAATAACATGTCAGTCATAACTCAATATATTTCAATTATAATCGTCAATGTAAATGGACTCAATTCAACCAATTAAAAGAAATAGACTGACAGTGTGGGTCAAGAAGAAAAATGCAATATGCTGTATAAAAGACAAAGGTCTGCTCTATAGAATTCATAAAGAACTAAGAAACATTAGGGCCCCAAAATTTAAAGACCCAGTCCAGAAATGGGCATCTAGGATGAACACACAGTTCTCAGAGGACAAAATTTAAAAAGCAAATAAATATATGAAAAAATGCTCCACATAACTAGCCATCCATGAAATGCAAATTAAAACAACACTGAGATACCATCTCACCCCAGAAAGAATGGCTATCATAAACAAAACAACCAACAAAAAATATTAGAAAGGCTATGGGGAAAAAGGAACCCTTCTCCACTGCTGGTGGGAATGTAGACTGGTGTGGAGCAGTGGAAATTAGTGAGGAGACTCCTTAAAAAACTAGGGCTGGAAATCCCATTCAAACCAGGTAAACCGCTACTGAGAATTTTCCCAGAGGGACTGAAAATATCTTATCATAGAGATATATGTGTACCTATGTTTATAGCAGCACAACTATTAATTGTCAAATCTTGGAACCAACCAAAATGTCCATCACCAGAGAAATGAAAGAAAACATTGTGGTATTTTGTACAGCGGAGTACTACTCAGCTATAAAGAATGATAAACTTAAAGGCTTATATTTAAGTTAATGCCACTTGAAGATATACACATAAGTGAAATAAATCAGACCTACGTGTGTAAATATTGTATAGTCTCCCTAGTATAAGAACTCAAAAGAAGAGAGAAAAATAGATAGGTATAAAACAACTGACAGGAAAACAAGAATTTAAGGATTAGAGAACAAAGAGAGGGCAACAAGAAAAGCAGGTGCAAAGGCATACATTTGTATGCTCAAGATGGATAAGGCAATGATCCTGAAAATTTTCTGCAGGTTCTTGAAACTAGCAGTTAATTGGTAGGATTCTCACCCCAACTATATATGCTGATACTTGTGAACTAAGCAACTTCACTGAAGATAGCAATGCGTAATAGTATGGTCATATTTGGAATGTCTGCCATTCTGGTCTTTTAAATACATAGTGCTTGCCACGACATACCAATTATTGCCATACTGTCTCTCAAGGAAAGTTTTTTTTTTTTTAAGTGTAATAAATCAAAACAAGAGAAAAGAAAAGAAGAAATACACTTGACTCATAAATAAATGCATAAGCTGAAAGTCAAAGTGTGAAAAACAATACTACACACCCCAGCATCTTAGCTAAAAAGCAGGGGCAGCAATGCTGTTCACAGACAGTCTCAAATTCAAACCAAGAATGATCAAACAAAATAAAGAAAGCCACTACATACCAGTTATGGAGAAATCTGAGAGGAAAAACTAATACTAATAAATATATACCCACCAAGCACCAGAGCACTGAACAATATTAAGAAAAAAATTGTTTTTCGCTGAACCAGGGATTGAACTCAGGTGCTGGCACTTATTCTACTGAGTGACCTCCCTGCTCCCAAAAGACAAAATCTTAATGAACACAAAAAATCTAATATCCAAGAAGGGGGTGGTGGCACATGTCTATAATCCCAGCACTCGGGAGGCTGAGGCAGGAGGATTTCTGTGAGTTCAAGACAAGACTGAGCGGCCAGGGAGATGGCTCAGTGGAATAAGCACTTCCCTGGCAAGTGCAAGGGTCTGAGTTCAATCCCCGGTTCCGCCAAAAAAAAAAAAATGTTTATCATTCTTTAGCCAGGCGTGGTGGCGCATGCCTGTAATCCCAGCACTCGGGAGGCTGAGGCAGGAGGATTGTTGTGAGTTCGAGACCAGCCTGAGCTACAAAGTGAGCTCGAGGCCAGCCTGAACTGTATAGTGAGACCCTGTCTCAAAAAGACAAAAAAAAAAAAAAAAATACAAGACTGAGTGACAAAGTGAGCTTAAGGCCAGCCTGAACTGCATAGTGAGACCCTGTCTCAAAAAGACAAAAAAAAGTCTAATATCCAGTACCAAAATCTTAACAGGTGATATTAACACCCCCTTTTCTCAAAAAGATAGGTCATCCAAACCAAAACTAAAATTAGCAAACAAGTAGAATAACTGAACCAGATCTTAGAAGAAATTGACTTAGTGGACATATACAGAGTGTTCCACCAACCACAGGTGAATACACATAATTCAGCTGCACACGGGTCATATTCTAAAATAGACCACATACTAGTCCATACGTCATGCTGACATATATGCAAGAAAACTGAAGTTATTCCATGCATATTATCTGACTACAATGAAATGAAACTGGAAATAAATGACAAAAAAACACATAAAATCTCCATAAATACATGGAAATTAAACAACACCCTACTCATCAACCAACAGGTCACAGATGAAATTAAACAAGAAATTCAACAATATCTACAATTCAATCGAAATTCAAGCACAGCTTAACAGAATTTATGGGATGTGATGAAAGCAGTTCTTAGAAATTTATTCTTTTGAACTCACACATTGGGAAAGCAGAACAGGACAAATAAACATCTTAATGTTGCACCTCCAACATCTAGAAAAGGAAAAGCAAACCAAACCAAAGGCCAAAGATGGGAAGAAATCATAAAAATTAGAGAGGAAATTAATTCAATGAAGACAAAGAAAACAGTTCAAAGAATTAACAAATAAAAAAATTGGTTCTTTGAAAGATTAAATAAAAGTGATAACGCCCTAACTAACCTCATCAAAAGGAGGAAAGAAGAAACTGAAATACAAGCAATAAGGACTGAAAAAGACAAAATTATCACAGACCGAGTGAAATTCAAAGGATTATCAATAGCTACTTTGGCAATCTTTACTCTCACAGGATAGAAGACACAGAAGAAATGGACAGAGTCCTAGAAAGGTACAAATTACCTAAATCAAGAACATATACCATCTCTTAATAACCAAATAACAGCCAATGAAATACAAAATGTAACAAGATCCTACAGACAAAAAGAGTCCTCCTCCTGATGGATTCACAGCTGAGTTCTACAGGATTTTCATAGAAAACATAACTCCAATACTCCTGAAATTCTTCAGTGAAATTCAAAAGCAAGTATTCCACAAACATTGTTCCTGGAGCTCAATATTCTACTTATAAAAAAAGGAAAAAAAAAAAAAAAAAAAGGAAACATGTAACTAAAAAAAGAGAACTACAAGCCGATCTACCACATGGGCACTGATGCAAAAATCCTCAATAAAATTGCAGCAAACAATACAGCAAATCATCAAGAAGATTATAACACCATCACCAGGTAGGATTCATGCCAGGGATGCAAGGATAATTCAATAGATGAAAATCTATAAATGTATTACACTATGTCAATAGAGTCAAATCCAAAAATGACATGATCATCTCGATTGATGCAGAAAAGCCTTTTGACAAAGTCTAACACTCATTCATTGTTCAAAGTCCTACAGAAAATTGGAATAGATGGCCCCTGCCTGGATGTGAAAAAGCCATCTATGACAACACAGAAGCTAAAAGAATTCCAAATGGGGAAAAGTTGAAATGTTTCAACTTAGATCTGGTACAACACAAGGAATCCTTCTATCACCATTCTTATTTAATATAGTTCTGGAATCATTAGCTAGAACCATTAGAGAAGAGAGAGAAATAAACGAAATAAGTATAGGTAAGGAAGAAGTTAAACTATCATTATTTGCAGATGATATGATATTTTACTTGCAAGACTCTGTAAACTCTACCAAGAAGCTACTAGAATTAATACAAAAATTCAGTAGCATAGCAGGATACAAAGTCAATACCCAAATCCAATAGGATTCCTCTACACAGATAACAAACACACTGAGAGGGTAATTAGAGAAACATACCTCTCATGATAGCACCTTGGAAAATGAAATATTTCAGAATTAGTCTAACTAAAGAAGTCAAAGATCTATTCAATAAAAACTACCTTAAATAAGGCTTAAATAAGAGATTGTACAGGTTTTCACAAAATAGAAGGATATTCCCTGCTCCTACATAGGAGCAACCAATGTTGTAAACATGGCCATAGTCACAAAACTGTTATGCAGATTTAATGCAATACCAATCAGCATATACCTCACAGACCTAGAGAAATTATTCTTAAAGTTTCTTCGAAACCAGAAAAGACCAAGAATAGCAAAGGCAATCCTGGGCAACAAAGACATGGCAACTGTAAACACACTCAATCAAGCTGATATTCAACAGAGGGGCCAAACATACTTACTGGAAGAAAGACAGCCTCTTCAATAAATGGTGCTGGAAATACTGGCTCTCTTCATGCCGAAAACTAAAACTTCACCCAGGTCTATCACCATGAAATAAACTAAAGTCAAAATGGATTAAAGATATCTACATGAAAACAGAAACACTAAATCTCTTGGCAGAGAAAGTAGGAAAAACTCTTGAAGATCATAGAGGTAGGCAAACAGTTCATGAACAAAAAGCAAACTGCATGGGTAACACTTGAAAGAATTAACAACTGGGGCCTCCTCTAATTAAGAAGTTTTTGCACATCAAAAGTAATTACAAAGAGAGTAAAAAGACAACCCACAAATTGGGGGAAAATAATTAATAAACACTCAGACAAAAGTCTCTCTAGAGCCAAGGCCTGGCTTGTGAATGTGAACCCCCCCTGCACTCTCTCAGTACTCCTCCAGACCCAGCACAAACCCAAATCCAGCTAGTGCGTGGGAGAGCTTCAGCCCTCCCCTCGACTCTCTGGATCCCTCCGGACCCAGCCCAGGCCTGGTATATGATTGGGAACTTCCACAGTGCTCTCAGGACCCTGACATACCCAGCCCAGGCCTGGCATACAGGGGTGAAACTGCAGCTGAAGTCCCTGAAAGGAGGCTAGCAACCAGAACCACCCAGTTAATCTACGAGCACAACATCTTGCCAGAGGTGCACGACAGGTTCACTTCTAAGGGATGCAGCAGGAAGAAGATTACACAGCGGCCAGACCAAGACAGGCACAACTGGAGGAATTCAAACATCACAGATCTGAACCTGAATTTCAGTAGGTGCTAGGGCTATAAATGCACCAAAGTTCTACACTAAATGTCAGAGGACAGCGCTATACAAAGGACAAAGAGAAGGACCAAAATACAATCTCAAGCCCTGAACCCACCCACAGGAAGCGCAGAAGAGAAAAGCACAGAATGAAAGGGAAATCACACAGCTGAAATGTCTGAATTAATAGCATCTTAAGTAAAGAAGCAACTGCAGAAAGGTGTAGAAAACTCACATCAGAAATAACCTCTGAAACATATAGAGGAAATCAGATCACAAATAATCTCTGTAGTATACTGGCTTCTCAAGAAGAAACTGATAAGAAAAAAGAGAGAGATTAGAAAAATTATGGACTCCTTGAATGAGCAATATAGGAAAGAAACAAATCGCATGAAGGAAAGTCAAAGAGCTGTAGAGGAACTTAAAATCTCAAGCACAAGCTTGCAAAATCATTTGAATGAAAGTGAAGATAGAGTTTCAGATCTTGCAGATGCCACTGCAGTTAGTGAAAAGGTGAGAAAATATCTATTAAAAACAACTAGGATGCAAAAAAAATAATTCATCGCCTGCAAGATGATGCAAGCATGAACAACCTGACACTAGCAGGCATCAGTGAGAAAGATGAAGTCGACACAAGCAATATAAACAGAACATGGGAAAAAGTAATAGCAGAGAACTTCCTAAATATTAGGAAACACTGATATTCAGGTAACTGAAGCATATAGAAAGCCAAATGATTTCAACCCAACTAAAAACACACTGAGACATATAGTAGTCAACACCCCAGAAATCCAGCACAAGAACAATGTACTGAAAGTTGCAAGAGCAAAGAAACATCAGATTTAAAGGAAATTCCATCAGAATAAAGGCGGACTTCTCTTCAGAAACCATGAAGTCAAAAAGACCATGGGGCAGTGTATTTCAAGTCCTCTATGAAAACAAATCCCATCCCTACTACTATACTCTGCAAAATTCTCTTTCAAGTTTGATGGAGAAGTGAAATACTTCCATGAACAAGAACTAAGGATTTCCATGATGACAAAGCCAAACAAACACAAACTACTCAAAGATGTTCTAGAGAGGGACAACAATAATCAGAACTCCACAAATGAGAACAGAAGGAGCCCACTAAATAGGGCAAACAAACACCAGAGAAAAAGGAGTAAACAACAGCAGTTAAATAGCATGTCGATCATAAGTCAATACACTTTAGTCATAACCATCACTATATATGGACTGAATTCTCCAATTAAAATAAACAGACTGCCACAGTGGATTAGGTAACAAAATCCAATCATGTTCCATATACAGGAAACACACTTAACTCACAAAGAAATAGAAATCCATACACTGTAAGATGGAAAATAATACTAGATGCCACAGACACTCAGAAAAAAAAAGCAGGGATAGAAATCCCGGTCAGAAATAGTGTCAAGTTCAAACCAAGAATGATCAAATCCTTAAAAAAAAAAAAAAAAAAAAAAAGGATTAGAAACCCATTCAAACCAGCTATCCCTCCACTGGGAATTTTACTTGAAGAACTGAAAACTTCTTATCATAGTGATATATGTGTATGTGTACCTATGTTTATAGCAGCACACTTTTTTTTTTTCAAACTGGCTATTGAACTCAGGCCCTTGGGCTTGCCAGGGAAGCACTTATTCCACTGAGCCATCTCCCTCACCCCTAGCAGCACAATTTGTGATAGCCAAATCTTGAAAACAACCGTGACACCCGTCACCTGAACAATGCATGAAAGAGATGTAGTATTTCTATACAATGGAGTATTACTCAGCAATATAGAATGACCAACTTGAAGCCTTTATATATAAGTAGATGCTACTTGAAGATATAAATGAAATAAACCAGACTTACATGTGTACATATCATCTAGTCTCCTCAGTATAAGAACTCAAAACGAGAAATACAAATAGAATGATGTAACACAATTGAATGAAAGGAAACTTGAGGATTAGACAATAAAGACAGGGCAAGCAGAAAAGCTAGGAAAGATGACATGGGAAAACCATACACTTATATGTACGAGATGTTGTTGAGAATCTTCAGGATTTTTTTTTTTTTTTTTTTTTTTTTTTTTTTTTTTTTTTTTTTTTTTTTTTTTTTTGTGGAACCGGTGATTGAACTCAGGCCCTTGCACTTGCACTTCCCAGGGAAGCACTTATTCCACTGAGCTATATCCCTGGCCCTTCAGGATATTTTTGAAACTAGCAGTTAATTGGTAGGATTCTTACCCTGACTAAATATATATGATGATATCTTTGAACTAAGCAACTTCACTGAAGATAGCGATGTGTAACTGTAGGGTCATGCTTGCAATGCCTGTCATTCTGGTTTTCTACATATGTACTACTTGTCCTGACTCATCAATTACTGCTATACTGTCTCTCAGGTAAATGTTTGTTTTAAAAAACACAATCAATGAAAACAAGAGACAAGAAAAAATGTCACAGGAGTGTCTTGCTACAATGCAGTACGTGGTTAGAATTCTAAATTTCTGTGTAAAAATATGTAATTATTTATTCTTATTTTTTTAAATATCCTTTTAATTTTTCCCACATATTATGTAGGGACTTAATGGTCAACATATCAATAATTGATGGAAAATAACCGTTGCATGTTATGCCAAAGATGTTTGATAATCAGACAAATAGTGTGGTTAAGTTCAACTGCCTATGTTTTAGGGCAATAATATTAAGCATCTCTTTTGGAGAGTTAACAACCTAAGTTTTCAGTCCAAAAATGAGACAAAAAGAAGGCTTCAAGGACAGCCAACATTATGGCCCTAGCCTTTCAAGGGCAGTGAAGATTAAGGACATAGGAGAACCTGCACTATAATTATCATGTAACGCAGTTGTGTCCCAAACTTTCTGATCACGAAGATTATGGGGAGAAAGTGATTGATGATGTATAGCATGCCAAAGTAGAGTCACATGGAGAGAAAATATTTTCTCAGGCTTTCACACAGAGCAAACTGATCAAGTAATTGCCCTTACTCATCCACATGGCTGTCACTCACAAAGTATCTACAAACTACAGTATAAGGTTTCAGAATAAATACTGAGGGGATTTGACTGACTTTGTCAGATTAAAAAATTATATTCCTTTTTATATAGGCCTTGCTTTGTCTTGGTCTTAACCATCCAGCAGAAAAATATAAAAACCAAGTATAAAAAGAAAAGCCATATTAACATGCTGAGCTATAAAAGGCTCAAGTCAACAACTTGTGACATAGTCATTATTACAGAAAACCCATGACTATTAGGAGTACTGTACTATATTAGAATATTTTGCAGAATGCATGTGCCTACAGTATTTAAATGACAATGGAATACCCATTTCTGACAGAACTAAACAAAAAGGGTTACTACTTTGTATCTATATATTTAAAATGGTTCAGATGGATATACAGCTACATTCTCTTAATTCAATGGAATAAAAGATTTGTTCTAATAGTGTTTGTGGACAGGATATGATATCTGCATCTTGTACCATTAATATCCACTAAGATAACTATATGAATTTATTAACTATTGAAACTGTCCTACTAATCGTTTCTGAAATGACCTCATTGATTTTTGTTTCTCAATATAATTATTTAAAAAAATAAAATGAAGAAACTCAACTAGGATGCAGGAAAAAATTATTCATGACTTGCAAGATGACGCAATGCTGAACAATATGAGACAAAATGGCATCAATGAGAAAGGAGTCAATACAAATGATATAAAAATAATATGGGCAGAAGTAATAGCAGAAAACTTCCAAAATATGGGGAAACAATCTGACTTTCAGGGAATGAAAGCATAAAGAATTCCGAAGAACTTCAACCCAATTAAAACTACAACAAGATAGATAGTAATCAAAATCCCAGAAATCCAGCAGAAGAACAATATACTGAAAGTTGACAGAGAAAAGAAACACGTCTTATTTAAAGGAAAGCCCATTAGAATAATGGTAGATTTCTCTTCACAAACCATGAAGTAATACAAAAGCATGGAGCACAGTAGTTGAAATTGGCTATGAAAACAAATTGATCCCAGACTACTATACCCTGTGAAACTCACTTTCAAGTTTGATGGAGAAGTGAAATACTTCCATGACACAGAACAAATAAAGAATTTTATGATGACAAGGCCTAGCCAACACAGACTACTAAAAGATGTTCTAGAGAGAGACAAAAATGATCAGAACTCCACAAATGAGAAAAGAAGGGACCCATTATAAATGGCAAATAATCAAACACAGGAGAAAAAGGAGTAAACAATAGCAAGTAAATAACATGTAGAGGGGACCGCCATGCCGGACCCCACTCCTGTATTTCTCTCAAACAGGAGCTTTCTTTCCCTCAATAAATACATTCTACTCATAAAAAGTAACATGTGGATTGTAAGTCAATAAATCTCAATTATAACCATCAATGTACATGGACTAAATTCACCAATAAAAATAAACAGACTGCCACAGTGGATTAGGTAACGAAATTCAACAATATTCTGTATACAAGAAACACACTTAGCTCACAAAGAAATACATAGGCTGTAAGTCAAAGGATAGAAAACAATACTAGATGTCCCAGAGACTCAAAAAAAAAAAGCATGGGTAGCAATCCTGTTCTGAGACAGTCTTAACTTCAAACCAAGAATGATCAAACACAATAACTGAGGCCACTATATACTAGTTAGGGGAGAAATTCAAGTGGAAGCGGTAACAGTCATGAATATGTGTGCACCACACATGTGAACACAAAATTTTATAAGACAAATATTAATGTACACAAAAAATCTAATAGCCAGTACCACAATCTTAGCAAGAGTTATCTCAAAAAGATAGGTCGAGCAGACAAAAAGTTAGGAAAGAAGCAGCAGAACTGAATCAGAGCTTGGAACAAATGGACGAAGTGGACCTATACAAAGAGTTCCACCCAACCACAGCTGAATATACCTTTTTATCAGCTGCACATGGGTCATTTTCCAAAATAGACCCCATACTTGTCCACGGTTCTGCTTTATTATATTCAAGAATACAGAAATTATCCTATGCATACTATCTGACAACAGTGTAATGAAACTGGAAATAAATGGGAAAATCATCCAGAAAACACTCATAAATACTTGGAAATTATATAACACCCTCTTCAGCAACCAATGGGTCACAATTAATTGAAGAATCACTACAGTGAAATTTAAGTTAAAGCATAGCTTATCAGAATTTATGAGATGCAATGAAAATAATGCTAAGAGGGAGATTTACATCTGTGAAATCATACACTAGGAAAGCAGAACGGGAACAAAGACCCTAACATTGCACCACTAACATCTAGAAAAGGACGAGTAAAATAAACACAAGCCCAAAGTCGGGAAGAAATCTTAAAGATTAGAGCAAAATTAATTCAATCACAATGAAGAAAACAGTTCAAAGAATTAACAAATAAAAACCTGGTTCTTTAAAACAATGGAATAAAAGGGCCTAGGAGATGGCTCAGTGGAATAAGCACTTCCCTGGCAAGCACAAGGGCCTGAGTTCAATCCCCGGTTCGGAAAAAAAAAAAAAAAAAAAAAATTAACTAAAAAATGAAATAAAATTGATAAGCCCCTGCATAATCTCATCAAAAGAGGAAAGAAAAAATTCAAATACAAGCAATACAGAATGCAAAGGGTATAATTACCACAGACTGAGTAGAAATTCAGAGGATCATCAATAGCTACTTTAAGAATCTTTACACTCACACAATAGAAGACATAGAAGAAATGGAAATATTCCTAGAAAGGCGCACATTACCAAAACTGAATCTAGAAGATATAACAGCTCTCAATAACCCCAAAAACTACACTAAGAAGCTACTAGAATTAATACAAAAATTCAGTAGTGTAGTAAGATACAAAGTCAATACCCAAAAGTCAATAGCATTCCTCTACAGAGATAACAAACACACTTAGAGGGAAATTAGAGAAACAGTACCTTTAAAATAGCACCAGAGAAGAGGAAATATCTTGGAATTAATCTAACTAAAGGAGTCAAAGATCTATCCAAGGAAAATTTAAGTACTCTGAAAACAGTGACTGTAGAGGATTTCAGACAAGAGAGATATTCCCTGCTCCTGAATAGGAAGAACCAACATTGTGAAGACTCCTAGCCTCTTTAACAAATGGTACTAGAAAACTGACTCTCTACATGACAAAAACTAAAACTTGACCCAGGTCTATCACCATGCCCTAAGATAAAGTCAAAATGGATTAAAGATCAAAATATTAAAACAGAAAAACTCAATTTCCTGCAAGAGAAAGTAGGAGTAACTCTTGATGACATAGGAGCAGGCAAGGAGTTGTCTAACCAAAATCAAATTGCATGTGTAATACACGCAAAAATTAACAACTGGGACCTCCTCTTATTGAGAAGTTTTTGCACGCCAAAAGAAATTACCATCAAAGTGAGAAGCAGCCCAAAATTTAGGACAAAGTTTTTTCCTAATAAGCACTCAGACAAAGATCTGCTGTCTAGAATTTTTAAAGAACTAAAAAACATTAGGGCCCCAAAATTTAAAGACCCAATCCAGAAGTGGGCGTCATAGATGAATGCGCACTTCTTAGAGGGCGAAATTAAAGGAGTGAATGTATATATATGAGAAAATGCTTTACATCACTAGCAACCCTTGAAATGGAAATTAAAACAACGCAGATACCATCTCACACCAGAAAGAATGGCTATCATAAAGAAATCCAACAACCAGAAATATTGGAGAAGCTGTGAGGAAAAGGAATCCTTCTTCACTGCTGGTGGGAATGCAGACTCATGCAACCATTATGGAAATCAGTGTGGAGATGCCTTATGTTTCTAGCAGCACAAATTATAATCGCCAAATCTTAGAAACAACCAAGATGCCAATCACCTGAGGAATGGATGAAAAGGATATGGTATTTTTATACAATGGAGTGTTACTCGGGTATAAATAATGATAAACTCGAAGCCTATATGTTTAAGTGGATGCCACTTGAAGATGTACCCATAATTGAAATCAAACAGACCCACATATGTAAATATCATATAGTCTACCAAGTGAAAGATCTCAAAAGGAGAAATAAGAATAAAAAGTTATAGCAGAATTAAAAGGAAAGCAAGAATTTGAGGATTATACAACAAACAGAGGGCAAGGAGAAAAGCTAGGAAATGTGACAGGGGCAAAGCCATACATTTATATGCACAAGATGGTTAAGACAATGATCCTGAGAATCTTGAACAGGTCTTTGAAACTGGCAGTTAATTGGTAGGGTTATTACTGTAAGCAACTCTATATGCTGATACCTGTGAACTAAGCAATTGCACTGAAGATAGTAATATGTAATACCAGGGCTGTGCTTGGAATGCCTGGCATACTAGTCTTCTAAAAGCGTACTGATTCTAATGTCATATCAGTTACTGTTATAATCTCTCTCAAGTAAATGTTTGTTTAAAAAATATAATAAATGAAAACAAGGGAGGTGAAAAAAATTTAATAGGACTGTCCTGCTATGATGCTGTTTATGGTTAGATTTCTAAATTTCTGTGTAAAAACTTGTAATTATTTATTTCTATTTTTTCATACTGTTTATTTTTTATTGTTTTTCACATTCTGTGTGGATTTAAAGTTCAGCATATGAGAAATTGACAGAAAATACCTGATTCATGTTATGTCTAAAGCGTTTGATATACATACCAATACTGATGTTAAACTCAACAGCCTGTGTTCTATGGTAATAATGTTAAACTTCTCTTGTGGAGGGTTGAGAACTTAAGTTTGCAGACCAAAAACTTAGACATAAAGAAGGGCTACACTGATGGTCAAACTTTTGGCGCTAGCCTTTCAAGGTCAGTGAGGACTCAGGACATAAGGGAACCTGTGCTGTAACCTCCTGCAACCCAGTGATGTCCCACACTTTCTGATCAAGGAGATTATTGGGCCATAGAGGAAAGTGTTCATCGATGTAGAGTGTGCCTTGGAAAAGTTCCTTGGAGAGAAAACATTCTCTCAGGCTTTCACAGAGAACAAATTGGTCAAGCAATTACCATGACTCATTCAAATGGCTGACACTGAACAAAGATCTATAAACTGCCGTACAGTGTTTAAGGTTAAGTGATGAGGGGACTTGACTGACCTTGATGAATGTAAAAGTTCCATTTTTTGTTATATATGTCTTGCTTTATCTTGGTCTTCACCATCCAGCAGAAAAGTGTAAAAACGAGGTATAAAAACTAGGGCCACTTCCCCGTGCCACCGGTGAGAGACCCCAAGAGAAAACCTCAGGCATCCACGTGAGTGAGACTCTCTACTGTGACCTTGGTGACCCATGCAACTCCCCAGAGGCCCTGCCTCCAAGTTCCCAGAGCCAGTGAGAATTTTTGTGACTCTTCCAGCCACCGATCCTACCCAACACAGCCCAGCGAGGGTCTGGGAGAGCTTCGGCACTTCCCAGAGCTCCCTGGGTCAGTGAGACAACAGAGGGGCACCCCAGGCTCACTGTTGTGCCTGAAGCGCTGCAGCAAAAAGGAGCTGAACACAACAACTAGATCCAGACCAGGCATAACTGTATAAACTCAAACTTAATAGATTGGCACACAAATCTCATTACGTGCTCAAGATATAAATGCACCAAAGCTCTATACCAAAGGTCAGAGGTCAGTGCTATAAAAAATGACAAAGACAAAGAGCAAAAGGCAATCTCAAGCCTCGAACCCACCCATGATAAGTGCAGAGGACACTAGTTCAGCTGAAATGAATGAATTAACAGAGTCCGAAGCAAAGAAACAACAGCAGAGAGATAGAGAACAACTCAGACGAGAATTAACATCTGAAATAAAAAACAAAATTTCTGAATACATAACATCTGAAGTAAAGAATTAAATCCAGAAACATATGGGGGAAATCCAGTGCCCATCGACAACAAGTACAGAGAACAAGTTCAGCTGAAATGTATGAATTTCAAATCTTAAAGACGCTGGTGCATCTAGTGAAAAGGTGAGAAAGGATCTCCTAAAAACAACGAGGATGCAGGAAAAAAATAATCCATCACCTGCAAGATGATGCCAAGATGAACAACGTGAGATTAATAGGCATCAGTGAGAAAAAGGGCGTCAATACAAATGATATAAAAAGAATATGGGCAGAAGTAATAGCAGAAAACTGCCTAAAATGGGAGAAAATTCTGATACTCACTAACCAAAGCATACAGAACGCGAAATAACTTCAACCCAACTAAAAATATACTAAGATATATTATACTCAAGATCCCAGAAATCTGAGAGCCAGCACAGCTTGGCCGGTGAGTGAGAGATCCAGGCCCGCCGTGCTGGAGGGACCTTGCCCAACGATCCCCGTTTCCAGCGATCCCGGGGTCCGAGAGCCAGCGCAACTTGACCGGTGAGTGAGAGTTCCAGGCCCGCTGGGCCAGAGGGACATCTCCCGGGCACCAGACACAGCGCAGCTCGGTCAGGAACCAACAGAGGGGAACCACAGGAGCTGCAGCAAAAAGTAACTGAACACAACAGCAAGATGCAGGCCAGGCATAACGGCATAACCTCAAACTTAATAGACAGGCAGCAGAATCTCATTACACATTAAGGTTATAGCTGCACCAAAGCGCTACACCAAAGGTCAGAGGTCAGTGCTATGCAAAATGACAAAGACGAGCAGAAAAATGCAATTTCAGGCCTCGAGTCCACCAGTAAGTGCAGGAGACACTAGCTCAGCTGAAACGAATGAATTAACAGATACTGAAGCAAAGGAACAACACCAAAATGGTATACAGGAACTCAGGCAAGAATTAATTCCTGAAACAAAAAAAGAAATATCTGAATATATAGCATCTGAAATAAAGAATCACATGCAGAAACATCAGGGGGAAAACCAATGCTCACTCAGAACAAGTGAAGAGAGCACCATTCCAGCTGAAACGTATGAATTAACAGCCTCTGAAGGAAATAAACAACAGCAGAAAGGTCAAGAGGAACTCAAAGCAGAAATAATTTCTGAAATCAAAAAAGAATTCTTTGAAAGAGAAGAATTCTTTGAAATCATAGCATCTGAAATACAGAAACAAGTCCGCAAATACACAGAGGAAACCCAACTTGGAAGGAACTCGGCATAAAAAGAATAACTACCTCTAAAGAAGACATGGATAATAAAATAGAGGAGATCAGAAATATGATGGATTCCTTGAGTGAGCAATACAGAAAAGAAACAGAACGCATGAAACAGACTCAAAGAGATATAGAAGAACTAACAATATCAATCATGAGTCTAAAAAACCGTGTGAGTAAAAGCGAAGACAGAGTTTCAGATCTTGAAGACGCTGGGGCAGCTAGTGAAAAGGTGATAAAAGATCTCTTAAAAGCAATGAGAATGCAGGAAAAAATAATCCATCACCTGCAAGATGATGCCAGGATGAACAATGTGAGATTAATTAGTGTCAATGAGAATGAAGGAGCCAATACAAATGACATAAAAACAATCTTGGGAGAACCAATCGTAGCAAACTTCCCAAATATGAGGAAACAATCCAACATTCAGGTAACTGAAGCATACAGAACACCAAATACCTTCAACGCAAGTAAAAACACACAAGACATATAATAGTCAAGATAACAGAAATCCAACACAAAAATAACATACTGAAAGCTGCTAGAGAGAAGAAGCAGATCACATTCAAAGGAAAACCCATCAGAATTACAGCCGAATTTTCTACACAAACCATGAAGGCAAGGAGAGCATGGAGCAGAGTTCTTCAAGTCCTGTACGAAAACAAATTCCAGCCCAGACTATTATACCCCACAAAACTCTCTTTCAAGTTTGATGGAGAAGTGAAGTACTTCCACGACAAAGAACAACTAAAGAATTGCATGATGACATAGCCATCCCTACACAGGCTGCTGAAAGATGTTCTAGAGAGGGACCGCAATGACCAGAACTCCACGAATGAGAACAGAAGGAACCCACTAAGCAGGACAGACAATTAAACACAGGATACAAAGGAGTAAACAACACCACGTAAATATCATGACACACATAAATAATTCAACACATTTCAATTATAACCATCAATGTAAATGGACTCAATTCACCAATTAAGAGAAATAGACTGCCACAGTGGATTAGGAAACAAAATCCAGCAATATGCTGTATACAAGAAACACACTTAACTGAAAAGGAAATTCATAGGCTCAAAAATCAAAGGATGGAAAACAATACTACATGCTTCAGCACCTCAGAAAAAAGCAGGAGTAGCAATTCTGTTCTCAGACAGTCTCAACTTCAAACCACAAAGGATCCAATGACACAAAAAAGGCCACTATATATTGGTCAAGGGAAAAATTGAAGAGGAAGAGGTAACATTCACAAATATCTATGCACCAAACACAGTAGCACCCAAATATGTGAGACAAATCTTAATGGAAGTGAAAAACTGAATACCTAAGTCAACAATCTTAAAAGGGGACCTCAGCACCGCCTTATCTAAAAAAAGACAAAAAAATTAGCAAGGAAGTAGCAGAACTGAACCAGAGCTTGGAACAAATGTACCTGGTGGACATTTACAGAGTGTTCCACCCAACAACAGCTGAATACACATTTTATTCAGCTGCACACGGATGATTTTCCAAAATAGACCACATACTAGTCCAGAGGTCATGCATAAGTATATGCAAGAAAACAGAAATGATCCCATGCATATAATCTGACCACAGTGCATTCAAAATGGAAATAAACGATAAAAGAAACCAGAAAAAAACCGCTACATACAAGGAAATTAATCAACGCCCTACTCAGCAATCAATGGGGCACAGAGGAAACTAAATAAGAAATTCAATCACAATTTATTGGAATTCATGAAATACGACAAGCGCAGTTCTCAGAGGAAAAATCATAGCTATGAACTCACACATTAGGAAAACAGACCAGGAACAAATAAACACCCTAATGTTGCACCCATGGCATCTAGAAAAGGAAGAACAAACCAAACCTAGAGCCAAAAGATGGGAAGAAATCATAAACATTAGAGCAGACATTAATTCAATTGAGATGAAGAAAACAGTTCAAAGAGTGCACAAATCAGAAAGTGGTTCCTTTAAAGACTAAATAATGTTAATAATCCCCTAGCTAAGCTCATCAGAAAGAGGAAAGAAAAAGTTCTAACACAAGCAATAAGGAATGAAAAGGGTGAAATCACCACAGACCCAGGGGAAATTCAGAAGATTATCAATAGCTACTTTGAGTATCTTTACGCGCACAGAATAGAAGAAATAGACAGATTCCCTGAAAGGTACAAATTACCAAAACTGAATGAAGAAGACACAACAACTCTCAATAACCGCATAACAGCCAATGAAATACGAAATGTAATAAAAAGCCTACCAACAAAGAAAAGTCCAGATCGTGAGGGATTCACAGCTGAATTCTATAAGAAATTTATAGAACATATAATCCCTACACTCTTCAAACTCTACCATGAAATTGAAAAGGAAGCAGTCCTCGCAAAATCATCTCTGGAGGCCAGTATTATAATGATTCCAAAACCAGGGAAATACACAACCAAAAAAGAGAACTATAGGCCAGTTTCCCTCATGAACACAGATGGAGAAATCCTCAATAAAATGCTAGCAAACAGAATACAGCAAAGCATCAAGATCATACACCATGACCACATAGGATTCATCCCAGGGATGAAAGGATGGTTCAGTATTCAAAAATCTATAAATGTAATGTAATAGACTGAAATCTAAAAACCATGTGATCATCTCAATTGATGGAGAAAAAGCTTTTGCCAACGTCCAACACTCATTCATGTTCAAAGTCCTACAGAAAAGTGGAATAAATGGACTCTACCTTCACTTGATAAAAGCCATCTATGACAAGCCAAAAGCTAATATAATCCTCAATGGGGAAAAACTGAAATCTTTTACTCTTAAATCAGGTACAAGACAAGGATATCCTCTATCACCCCTCCTATTCAATGTAGTTTTGGAATCATTAGCAACAGCAATTAGAAAACAGGGAGAAATAAAGGAAATAAGAATAGGCAAAGAAGAAGTTAAATGATCACTATTTGCAGATTACATGATACTTTACTTGGAAGACCCAAGATACTCCACCAAGAATCTACTAGAATTGATACACAAATTCAGTAGCATAGCATGATACAAAGTCAATACTCAAAAGGCAATAGCATTTCTCTACACAGATAACAAGCACACTGAAAGGGAAACTACAGAAACAATACCTTTTATCATAGCACCCCAGAAAATGAAATACTTTCAAATTCAGTTAACCAAAGAACTCAAAGATCTTTTCATGTAATATTACAGTATCATAAGGAAAGAGATCATACAGGATTTCAGAAAATAGGTATTCCATGCTCCTGGAAAGGAAGAAACAATATCGTGAAGATGGGCATGCTCCAGAAGTTGCTGTACAGATTTAAAGCAATCCCTATCAAACTGCCAGCAACATACCTCCCAGACCTAGAGAAATTGTTCCTAAAATTTACTTGGAAACAGAAAAGACCTAGAAGAGCAAAAGCAATCCTGGCCACAAAGACAAGGCAAGAGGCATTACAGTTCCTGACTTGAAATTATACTACAAAGACACTGTGATAAAATCAACATGGTATTGGCAATGAAAAAGTGCTGAAGATCAATGGAATAGATTGGAAGATGCAGAGGCCTCTACAAACACACTCAGTCTCCTGATATTGGTGACAAAGGGGCCAAACACACTTTCTGGAGGAAAGATAGCCTCTTTAACAAATGGTGCTGGAAAACCTGCCTTTCTGCATGCTGAAAACTAAAACTTGACCCAGCTCTATCACCATGCACTAAGCTAAAGTCAAAATGTATAAAAGACCTAAACATTAAAACAGAAACATTCAATCTCCTGAAAGAGAAATTAGGAGGAACCATTGAAGACACAGGGGTAGGCAAAGAGTTCATGAAAAAACATGTGTTCACATGAGAAACCCTGGAAAGGATTAACAACTGGGTACAACTCTTATTAAGGACTTTTTGCACATCCAAAGAAATAATCAACAAAGACTCAGGACCTAGGAGAACCTGTACTGTAACATCATGAAACTCAGTTGTGCCCCAAATTTTCTGATCATGGAGATTATAGGGCCACAGAGGAATTCAATTGATGATGCAGAGCATACCTAAGCAGAGTCACATGGAGAGAAAACACTCTCTCAGGCTTTCACAGAGAACAAATTGGTCAAGCAATGGCCGTGACTCATCCACATGGCTGACACTCACAAAGGATCTACAAACAGCGGTATAGGGTTTCATGTTAAATCCTGGGGGGATTTGACTGACCTTATTGGATACAAAAGTTACATTTCTTGTTATATAGTTCTTGCTTTATCTTGATCTTAACCATCCAGCAGAAAATTATGAAAACGAATTATAAAAGTAAAGCCACATTAATATTCTGACCTGTAAAAGGCTCAAATCAACAACTTTGGCCATGGCCAGTTTTAAGGAAAACCCACTACTATTACGGACTAGTGGACTATATTGTGAGATTCTGCTGAATTCAAGCACCTACAATATTTAAATGACAATGGAATGCCCATAAAACTAACAAAAAATTGAGTTAGAAATTAACGACTCTCGTAGCTGTATACTCAAAATAGTTGGATAGATACACAGCTCCATTCTCTTAACTCAGTGAATAGAGTGAATAGAGAGTTTTGTTATAATAGTGTTTGAGACAGTATATATCTCTGCATCTTCTTCAATGAATAACCAACCACTATAACAACAATATGTAGAGTTAATTCTTGAAAATGTGCCACTAATCATTTTTGAAACTGTCTCATTGATATGTTTCTCAATTAAATTATTTTAATAAAAGGAAAAAGGAAAACTATATGTATACACAAAATAGTTAAGATACTTATACAGCTAACTTCCCTTAGTTCGTTCTAAAGCCATTTTATGCTACCATTATATGGACAAGATATCATGCCTATATCTTCTATCCAAAATAACTACTATGAAGACAATAAAATGCAATGCATCAGCTACTGTAACTGTCCTACTAGCCTGTTTTGAAATTTGGTTTAATTGTATGTCTATTTTTTCTCTTTAAAACAAGTAGAAAAAAACATTTAACGAATTAGATATGTTCCTATTATTTTGTTAGGAAATTTTATTTTGCCTTTTTCTATAAAATTAAAAAGAGTAGAAGTGAATCATGTCATCTGGGGAAAGGGGCTTTGTGACAGATCAGCAAGAGTAAACATTCTGAGAGTAGATTTTCCTGTGTTTCAGGATTTTTTTTTTTTTTTTTTTTTTTTTTTTTTTTTTTTTTTTTTTTTTTTTTTTTTTTTTTTTTTTTTTTTTTTTTTTTTTTTTTTTTTTTTTTTTTTTTTTTTTTTTTTTTTTTTTTTTTTTTTTTT
>PVKA01018060.1:0-21433 GCA_004027165.1 Ctenomys sociabilis | reverse complement strand
CTTTCAATGAGCCTACCAAGTGTGTTTCAGGATTTTGACTTCCACTCTGAATAAAACTGGAGCCACTAAAAGGAACATTAACAGAAAGCTGACCTGAGCTGCCATGTATTTTGAATGATTGTTCTAGGAATGGGTTGAACATAGACTCCAACAATACAAAAGCACCTAAAGCATTAATAAGTTACAGCATTCACCCATACAAGGATGGCTCGTACAGGGCAGTAACAAACAAGAAGGGGGAAAGGTTATATTTTGGATATTTGATCAGCTGTAGCCCATAGAATTTCCTGGTAGATAGCGGTGGGTGGGAGAGAAAGATTCCAAGATTTGTGGGTCAAGCCTACCTGGCTCTACAGAGTCACATGACCCAAACTATTTACCCCCATTTTTTCAAATGGCAATGTTTATGTAAAGTCAGTTATTGCCTTAACCATCTACTTCTATTTCTCCACTGAAGGTACTTTTTATAGAGAGAATACAAAATGGTAAAAAAGAAAATGTAAAAATTATACAGAATTTCCCTAAACAAAAGAATAAAAATTCAACAATGGTTTTTATATTTCATAACGTTATCTTCAGATTAGTTGTTTAGATTGCCAAATATAAATATGCAAAATGATATATGTTACACATGGAGAAATAAGCATTCATTGCTTCTTTCAGTAGACCAGCAGAAATCAGCAGAACAATTACCCAAGCTATCCTGTATATTTACAAAAATATATATTCTCCTTTCTTTCTTTCTGTTTTTTTTTGGGGGGGTAGGGTCTGCAGGGTATTCAGCGTCTCACTATTAGATTGGACTTGTAGTGATCCACCTGCATATAGCCTTCCAAGAGCTGGGATTACAGGTGCGCACCATAACGCCCCGTCTTCCTTTCTTTTGTTCTTTCCTTCATCCTAATTTTTACTTCCCGATGAATATATTCTTTCCTTTTCACAGTATCTATTATACTTTTCAGGTTTTATTTACACTTTCAGGTTCTTATACTAGTGATACAATACAATGCTTGCATATGTGGGTCTGATTTATTTCACTTCCTAATATGGTCTCCAGTTGCATCCATTTACGTACAAAATCCTTGAGTTTAACTGGTTTACAGCTGAGTAATACTCCATTGTGCAAATATTCCACATCCTTTTATCCATTCCTCAGTTGATGAACATTTGGGTTGTTTCCAAGATGGAAACAGTTTCCAGAGGAGTATGTTATTTGTTGTATTTTTAGTTCTGAATGACAATATTGACACATAGAAGAATCTCATTATATGAAAAGAACTTCCTTGCTTTGGGCTTCCTTTTCACAATTTATTCAAGACTCTTTCTCCAATAAGGGCTTGTCTAGGTATAGGTAGAGCCACAAGGCCAGCCAGCATTTTGGCCCTGGCCGTTCAAGGTCAGGGAAGACTCAGGGCATAGGAGAACCTGTACTGTTCTCATGAAACTCAGTTGTGCCCCAAATTTTCTGAACAAGATTATGAAGCCACAGAGGAAAGAGATTTGATGACGTATAGTGTGCCTGGGGCGAGTCACATGGAGAGAAAACTTTCTCTCAAGCTCTCATAGAGAGCAAACTTGTCAAGCATTGGCTGTGACTCATCCACATGGATGACACAGACAAAGGCTCTACAGAGTAAGGTACAGGATTACAAGATAAACCCTGAGGGACTTCACTGACCTCATCAGAAACAAACAGTACATGTGTTGGTATATAAGTCTTGCTCTATCTCGGCCTGAACCATCCAGCAGAAAAGTATAAAATGAGGTATATAACATGGGGTCATAATAATAAGTTGAGCTGTAAATGGCTATAGTCAACAACTTCTTCAGATAACTCACTATTATTGTGGCATGCTGCACTGTGTTGGACTGTGTAACTGAGTTCAGGCACCTAAATTGCTTTAATGACAGTGGAGTGGTCATCTTTGACAGGTCTAGACAAAAAGGGGGGAATACAAAGAAGAATCATGATGTGTGTGTATAAACATTAAAGTTAGGATAAAGATGCCATGCTACTGTATAATTCTATGAGAAGCAGGATTTGCACTACTAGTGGTTGGACAAGATATTCTGTTGGCTTCTAGCACTATGGACAGACACTGGGGAGATAACAAGGTAGAGGGTGTTAATTGTCGAATCTGTGATATAAATCAGCTGTAGAGAAATAGGATAGGTATATAGCTGCACTCTATTCATTTGTTGATTAGAGATATCTGCTATAATAATGGCTGTAAATATAATATCATGTATGCACCTTGTATGACACCGAAACATTATGAAAACTTTTTGCAATGTATTGATTTGTCGAATCAGTCCTGTTTATTTGTCTTGAAACTGTCTCATTGTTATTTGTTCTTCAATAATAATAATATAATAATAATAATAAATAAGTGCTAGCTAAATGCTCCAATACAATTTTCCACCATACCTATATGTCTAGTGTTTGCTTCAGTTTGCCTTGTGGTCCATCATCTTTTTGTCACAGTGGCCGAATTCTAGTGGTAAGTCCTCCTTACCACTAGAATTCGGCACTGTGACAAACCAATCAGAGTATGCACCCACTGGATGGACTCTTCGTGGA
Source organism: Ctenomys sociabilis (assembly GCA_004027165.1). Taxonomy (NCBI): domain Eukaryota; kingdom Metazoa; phylum Chordata; class Mammalia; order Rodentia; family Ctenomyidae; genus Ctenomys; species Ctenomys sociabilis. Next base: position 18,852 of record PVKA01018060.1, on the reverse strand, counting down.
TCCCAAGCATAGGCTCAGCCTCTCTGCCAGGTTCCCAGGCCTCTCAGGCTGTTTGTAGTGCTTAGAAATGAACATCTGGTGGAATCCAGAGGTAGACGGTGGACAGCCACTGGCAGATGACATCGCCGCCCCTTTGAAGCCTCCACTGAAGGTACACATTATCTTTTTTCTTTATCTGTTTAACCTATCTTAAAGATTTTCTTTGGTTATTACCAAAGGAATTGTTTGTCTAATTTTGATTTTTTAATTCTTTGCTATAAATATATAGCAATAAAACTGAACTGTAAGTGCTAGTTTTGTGTGCTATGAATTTGCTGAATTTATCTGTGCATGCCAACAGAATTTTGCAGTAATCTTTTTCATTTTTCCTTAGCAAGTTATGATATCAGCAAATGTTAATAAGTATACCTCCAATTCAAATGTCCTTAGTTTCTTTTTCTTAAATATTTACTCTGGAAATTTTAGAACTATATTTAAGAAGAATGGTAAAAGTGGGGCTTATTGAGTTGTTGCTAAGTTATAGTCTTTAGCCTTTCACCACAGAGTACAACGCTACCTGAAGATTTTACATATATGAGTTCTATCACATTGAGGAACTTCCCATGCACTCTTGTTATTTTGGAAAAAAAATATTGAATTTTGTCAAATGCTGGCTGAAATGAGATTGCATGGGTTTTTGTGGGGGACCACCTGAGCAGCTCTCCTTGAAAGAAGAGTGGCTGTCTCCATTTTGACTGAGTCTGATCCTATTTCCTCATAGTGTTACGTACAGAGCTGGCTAGAACTTCTGTTTATCCTTCAATTGGCCTTAAGCAATGTGTATTGGTCTAGCTGAGGTGCTGGTGATAGTCTTTGAAGGTGGCATGCGTGTTTCCCTGGTAAGCCTGCTGCTCCTTAATGTGAGTCGGGTGGAGACAGGATGGTAGAGCTAATGCTCCGCGCTGCCAGCTGGGATAGAGCCTCGAGATAGAGGCTATGACTTCCTGGGGCGTGAAAGACTACATCAAAGCTGAAGCCCTAGACCTCTGAAAACATTATTATTTTTTATTTATTTATTTTTGTTTTATTGAAATACAAATGTCAATCAGACAGTTTCAAGACACCTTAATCATACAGATTCAATGAATTAATACATTGCAAACTCTTTTCATAACGTTTTGGTATTGTACAAGGTGTATACATGATTTACAGATATTATTTTAGCAGATATCTCTTATCAGTGAATTAAGCGTGTAGCTGATTACTTATCTTATTTTTTTATACCTGAATTATATCAAAAATTCAATAATTATTTACCTAGTGGATGACCATAGTACTAGAAGCTGACATAATATCCTGTCCAACCACCATTAGTGCAGATCTTGCCTATCATAGAATTATGTAGAAGCACAGCGTTATCTATCCCAACTGTACTGTCTATACACACGCATCATGATTTTTTCTTTCCACACCCCTTCCTTTGTCTACACCTGTCAAAAGTGGGCACTCCATTGACATTCAACTAATTTAGGTGCTTGAACTCGGCACCACAATCCAACACAGTCCAGCATTCTACAACCATAGTGAGTTATTCAAAGAAATTGTCGACCATAGCCATTTACAGCTCAGCTTAATATTATGGGCTCACGATGTATACTTCATTTTTATACTTTTCTGCTGGATGGTTAAGACCTAGGTAGATCAAGATTTATATACCAACACATGAACTTTATATTTCCTATGTGGTCAGTGAAGTCCTCTTAGGGTTTATCTTGTAGTCCTGTACATTATTCTGTAGTCCCTTTGTCTGTGTCATCCATGTGGATGAGTCACGGCCAATGCTTGACCAGTTTGCTCTCTGTGAGAGCTTGAGAGAAAGTTTTCTCTTCATGTAACTCTCCCCTGGCACACTTTAGAACTTCAATCTCTTTCCTCTGAGGCTCCATAATCTCCTTGTTCAGAAAATTTGGAGCTCACCTGAGTTTCATGATGTTGCAGTACAGGTTCTCCTATGTCCTGAGTCTTTGCTGACTTTGAAAGGCTAGGGCCAAAATGTTGGCTGGCCTTGTGGCTCTTCTATTTCTCCAACTCTGACTTGTGATCTTAGGTTATTAACCATCCAGAAGAAAAGCTGATTAGTATCCTGCATCATATGCCATTCACTTTGCCTTATCTGACTTAATTGATTTTACTTGTTGCATGTTACCTTTTGTATTTCTGCTTTTCGCTTGCTATACTAGCGAGACTATACGATATTTACACATGTATGTCTGGTTTATTTCACTTATGAGTATATGTTCAAGTGGCATCCACTTCAGTATAAAACATTAAATACTATATAATGCAGATTACTCTCTCTGCATATCCTCTCTGAATATGGCAGAGGTAAATGGAGGCCACCCACCTAGCTCAGCTCACAGTAGTCACCTTCTTCCCACAATTCTCAGTCAACTCTCCTCAAGCCACTCCCTCACTGAATAAAAACCGGGTGAGGCCCTGGGTCCCTCTCTTGGTTCCGGAAAGCCATGTCATGGCAGGACTTAGAGCCCCTCGACTCCCCGACGATTAAAAAATATAATTTAGTGTCATTTTAGCTGTGGGCTGCATGGAAAGTGGTAGATTGGAATCAACTTGATGGGACTCCAATAACATAACTTTGGGATTACAAATATTGGTTTCTTGGACTGAGACAAGGACCAGAAAGTGTCTCCTACAGGTTTTCCCACTCCCTTTAGTAATGTGGCATATTAGACTGTCTTACTTTCCTATAATGAACTATTCTTGCATTCCAGGAAACAAAAAAAAACAATATTTCATCCATAGTCCAGGAATGCAGAGGAGGAGACTGTCACTGCTGTCAATCAGATGATGGTCCTTTTGCTCAATTCAGTTGGAATCATGAACTTGCAAAATACAGTTCTGCTGGCTGTTCTGATGTCACCAGAAAACTGTAAATTGCTGAGTGACAACAGTGGACATCTCTAGCTGCTGGTCAACACCAACTTGTACCAGTTCCTGTCAGTTGACTTTGCCAAATGCTGTCTCTTCTGCTGCAGGCTACTATGGGACACTACTAGCTTATGCTGGATCCCATAAGTCAGCTATGCAGGGTGCTGCTTTCTGCAGCTGATCTTTCCTAGCTGCAGGTCTCTCGAACTCTTCAAGCTAACATCCCTAGTATTTGTTGCTCTTTATCTAGAAACAACCACTCTGTTTACATTATAGGATAAAAATCCTGAGCAGATTTCTGGAGCATTGGAGGCCACATGATCTGAGAAATAGATCACAGGTAGATTTACTACTACTGGAGCAAGTTTTCATCTTGACCAGATCTATGTTGTAGCACAGGGAGTCAGTACACTGGAGAGAGCCCTGCTAAACTACCTGAAAAGGAGGTAGGAAGTCCTGCTCATATTGTACAGCAGATGTAGGCCTGTGATTGGTCCCACTGTAGGCCTTCAATTGGTAAAATTAAAGCCTTATAGTTGGTAGAAACACAGCTCTGTGATTGGTTCAAGCAGGTGTGGCTTCACTGCATTGCTTTGGTGAAGAGCAAGACAGTGCAAGCTGTTTGATTGACAGCTGTTGCATCTTTGTAGAAAAATGGTAGGACAGAAATCAGAGAATCTTCAGGAAGATCAGCTGTGTGTATCATAATTAATTGGCCTTATTTGGGGTTGGGAATGTAAACGATGAACCCAGATCAGTCACTCACTAGCCTGACTATGGCAGTATGCCCTCGCCTTATTTCAAGCAGACAGCAACAGCACCTGAAGCAGCAGGAGTTGGGTGGGTTCTTTATGTCTGACAGTCAAGCTGCTTTCATGGGAGAAAGGCCCAGAGGAGAGTGATTGCTAAACAACCCGGAGGACATCAAGATGGTCTCGATCTGATGGGGAGGGAAGTGTCAGGAAAGAGCTCCACAGTCACTGACCAGACCATGTCCCCTACAGCCAGCAGGGGGACCAAATAGGAGAGTCATGAGTGCTTTGGTCTCACCAGGAAGATGAATGAATGGAGACAATATATCAGTTTATATATTTGTTAAGGTTTCAACAGCAAAGGATAGGGTAATTGTGAAAATGATAAACTGGAGTTTATCCTGTGCATAGGAAGTCAGCTTCTACAAATATTACAGATTTTCCACATTCCCAGTGTCCCCCTTGTAATTCTATCCAGATATCCTGGTCTCTGTTTGCCTAACAATGTCAGACTGACTTGACAGGTGTTTTAAAAACACACAAGAAACACTTTAGGGACAATGTATAGAATGCTATGGGTGCTGTAAAAGATGATACAACCACTTAGCCATGGTCTATAAATCCTTTCAAAATTCTGCTGAATTCTATTTTGGTAATATTATGACAGTTGATTGGATAGTCTTCTTGAGGATGGAAAGCTGAAAAAGTCCATCCAGACTTCTTGTGTACAATTACAAACAATGCCTTTCCTGCAGCCCACAAATTCCCATTATTGCTAATCTATTTAGCTCTAGAGGATCCTCATATGATAAGAGTCCAAGAGGAAATGAAAGTTCCATAAAACCGTGGCCTCATGCTAGACTTCAAATGGGGAATCATCTCTTTCTGCAAATGGAACATCCTACAAGGTATAAATTTGACCCTACCCTGTCTTTATGATGCTGCAGTGGCCAGTTCTGAGCTTGTGGAGTATTCAAGGTAAATCTCCAGTTTGGGAACTTAAAACACGTTATTCTAAGCCTATGGCTCCCAAATATGGAATCAACCTCTGAAAAGGGTAGGAATGACCAAATGGATCCAGAGCAGCCCCAGGGCAGAGAAAAAGCATTATTTCTGGTATGCTTGTCCAGGGCTCTATAACAATATACCACAGTAACTTCCTTTCAGCTAGCTGCTTGTGTGGCCTGAATTCAGTTTCATATCTTGAAGAATGTTGCTATCTCAGTACGTCAGAGCCACTTCCTCTTGCATGGAGGGAGGCAGGGTGACTAATTTCCAAGAGCAGCGTTTGGCATAGGCACTTGAACCAAGAACTCTCCTGAGGTCTTCATAATGTCTGTCCCTGCTTCCAAGCTCCAGTCTTCTCATATCCTGTGGCTGACTCTTCTGCTGAGACTCACGGGCAAGTATGGCTCTGGGGTATAGTCTTCTCCTCTTGCTCCTGGGCCACACCTAACTAACACTGGACCTTACAGATGCCAAATTAATGTAGACACTGCCACAGAGAGTTCTAATTTCACAGAACCGGGAACCTGATCGCTGTCCTTGTCAACCCATCTGGTGCAGCAGGTAAGCAGTGGCATCATTTCAAAGGATGCTTCAAAGAACATTTCATAATATTTAGGTGAAAAAAATATTTTCCCGGAAGGATCATTCTTTAAATCTGTGTAAATTTTTGATTTTCCAAGAGGTGAGACAATGTTCAAGATAATTAGTTGAGCGCACCGGAGGCTGATAGGGAAGCCTGGTCATAATCCCAGTACTCTTTGCTCACTGCCCAAAAATTAGAAGTTGGACATGGAGTTCATATGCAATGGTGAGGGAAACAGTATTCTAGGAGATTCTCATCCACCATCTAACTTCAGTGAGTTTTCTCATCTTGTTTTCTGTCCACTCTTCATTTTTCTCCATGATCTGTCTTCACAGTCGTCCTTCTATAGTCTCTTCCTTTAAGTAGTTCCATATTTTTCTACTAAAGGGGTGTGTTTTATTTTACTGAGGCTGCCATAGGAAAGTATCATGGGCTGGGTGTCTAAAATGACAAACATTAATTTCTTCCCATATATGAACGCTGGAAGTCCAAGATCAGGATATTGCCAGGGTTGGTTTCATCTGAGAGTGTCTTGCACAGGGTCTACATTTTGCCTGTCTTGCACCATTTTATCCTCTTATAACAGCTGATATAAGTATGTTTAATTGATATCCACTGCATGTGTTCACTTAGGCATTTTTTTTAAATAGCCACACTGTATACTATTGGGATTTTGCCTTCCACATGTATCAGGGGGAATAGGTCAGCCCTCAACAGGTCTCCACAAACTGCCCTGGTTCCTTACTTTCACTGTGTAGATTTGTTTTCCCTTTTCCCAGGACAGACAGCTTTGGTGGCCTCTTAGCACCGCCTGGGAGAGCCTCTACTCATGTCTCTTCTATGGGTTGTCTTACTTCATCTTCTTTAGCAATCAAGCTGAGCCCTCAGCCACAGGACCAATTTAGTTGCCTTGCAATGCAACTTTCCAGGCTGTGGAGCAGCGACATGGCCTGTGTCTAGACATCCCCATCCCTAGCTCACATGGGGAGTTTTGGAGTTGTCCATATCTAGGGTATGTGATACTGGGAGTAAGAACACACAATACCAAACTGGTCCACTGGTCAGAATTAGAATTGATCTGGGTGAGTGTGGCACCAATCAATGGGAGTGCAAAAGGCGAGAGGAAATGCAAGCTTGTTGCTGAGACCTGTGCTGCGTGTGCTGTGTGTGCTGCTGCTCCTTGACTGCCTCGCTGTGCATTTCTCTCCTGCTGTGCTGCTGTGCCTTGGTCACAGTTGTCTACGGACTGAAACTGCTACAAACTGTGAGCTGTAATGAACCTTTCTTCCACTGATACAACTTTAAGTATTGAATGTTTTGTTCCAGAAAGGAGAAAAGTACCTGAGACTGCTGGAATTTATCTTTTTAAATTACCCCCAAAGAGTAGTGGAACTTCATTAGTTGAGCCTTATTAGTAAGACAGGCATAATTCTCAGCATTTTGTACTCTTACCTTGTCCAATTCTTGACCTATGTGAGAGCCACTCCGTTTACTATTTTTAGATGAGGAATGAGGAAGCAGACAGAGAAAAGAATTTGCCCTTGTAGCCTACATACAGCAGTGGAGTAGCCAGGATTCAAATCCAGGCAGTCCAGGCCCACATTTTTCCTTTGTCTCTGTCACATTCTCTGTTTCCTCTCTCATACACCCTCTCTCCTTCTTTATTTCTTCTTATGGAGATGATGTTTCAATCCAGGAGCTCCTTCATAAAAATCACAAGCCCTACCACAAAGCTAGATTGCAGCCTCCCAGAATTTTACTCTTAACCATACCATGTTATCGAGATTCTCAGTATAAGCTGATTGAAGAAAAAATGAATAAAGATACATCAATGTGGACAGACGATTAAGGGTACCACTGTGAGATAACCACAAGTTCAAGTGTGTGTAAGCAAAGTTTTGTCAATGGTGTGTTGGATGCTATCTGCTAAATAATCTTTTGAGGTTTTCAAATGCGTTATAATTTTATGTTGCTCAAAACAACCTTATATACTAGTACGGAAGGATGCTACTCTTCTTTATGATTGTGGACACATACATACACACACACACACACACACACACATACAATTTGTATCAGTGTATATGCACATACATTCACACAGAGGCTATTGAAAAGGTCTATCCTCACTGTTTTTTTTTTTTCCAATCATTTCTCAGTCTATGTGAAATGCATATCTGACAGAAGTTTCATTTTCCCTGTTGTCTAGCCACCTTCCCTTTTTTGACTTCTCTTCCGGACCTTGTAAGTTCCCCCCCCCCCCAGGTCTTATAGTAAGCAAATCTCTCTCTCGATATAGTAAATTTTCTCTCAAAGCACCTGTGTCTGCTTATTATTGTGAGTTCCTCATTCTGTGCAGAGTAGTGATGAGGTTGAAGGTTACAAAGGTTTCTCACTGAAGCTTCCATATCCATCTCTAGTTAGGACCTATAATGTTCTGTAAAGGCCTGTGTGCAAATGGTTTTGTCCTTAGTGTCACTCCTGAAATTTGGTGCATCCTTTGAAAGGAAGGGACAAATGAGACATCTTAGGTCATTGGATGTGCCTTGAGGCCAACAGGTTTTATCAACCATGCACTTGTCAGCAAGATTTCCTGTATCCTATAGATAGATCATTAAGCCGTAGGGCCAACCAACTGTGAAGCCTTTACAACTGCCAGAGAAGTCCCTGTTTCTCCATAAACTGACTTATCTCAAGTGTTTATTATAGCAACAAAAATCTTCCCAGCACAACCTGTAATTGTATGTATATCTGTCTCTATATCCATATCAATATTAATATCTATGAACTATATAATATTAACAGAAGCCTCCTTGGAAAATCTATTGAGTCATAACTTTTGAATTTCTTGAATATTCATCCCCTGGCCAGACACTGTTGGAAACATCTACTAGCTCTTACCTTTTATGATCAGTGTATCCAAGATAAATACTCTACCCACACCTTACAGGCAAGGAAAGATATGAACAAAGAGTTTCAAGGTCACTCAATGGCAGCTCCTACAGCTATGGTCTGAGCTCAGACAGTCTGCACTGGAACTCACGATTCAACAATTACTCTTCTCAGATATCTGCAGCCTAAGTTCTATCCTATGTGATCTCTTCAGTGTCTGTCTATGGTATGGAAGAGGTGAAGTGAGAGAAAGATAATTTGTGGTTTTATCTCTAGCTCTTCCACTTCCTTCCAGTAATGCAAATAGCTTTGGCTTTTCACCATACCACTCACATGAGAAATAGTTTGCTCAGGAATCATCCACTTAAAATCCATTCCAGTGACCCAGAGCATTGTCCTCTGAGCACTGTACATATATTTTTGGCCAACTATGATGTGCCAGTATTATTATAGGAATTTAGAGTACACTGAGGAATAAAAGGCAAAGTACTCCCACTTAGAAGGTTTCGGTCCAAGTACAGGATATGATGATAATCGATACACACAACAAACAGTTAAATAAGATCATATATTATACTGTAATCCATTCTGAAAAAAATGTTCACCTGGACAAAGGAAAAGGGGAGAAGTATAGTAAAAACAGAATGATCTGTGCATGCTATCAAGGAGTTGGGAGACTTAACAATACTGGTGTCAAAGGATTGGATTCTAAATCCTATATAATCAGATATCTAATGAACAAGTGAGAGAAAGGATGATGAAATAAGGAATTAGCTGATTCACTGTTTTAATGCAACACAGAAGACAGCCATTTTCAACCTGCCTGCCTGGAACTCAGTGCAGTGTTACAATTTATAGGAGGGATCATTACTGTAGAGCAAAAGCCAAAAAATACAGGTGTGTCTATTTAAGTAGGTATTGGAACCAAAGCCAGGTTAGCCAGGGGTACACTATAACTTTGCTTCAGGGAATTTATTAGCATGGGACATTGGTGTGGGGGGTTGTGTGCATTCTGGCAGGAGCTGGGACAAACAGACAAAAAATAAATTAAACTTTATTAAATCCCTAATTTCAAGAAACTTTGTTGCTTCTTGGTTCATTCCACATTCCTGAGGGATTTGGGATTCCATGTCACCCTGCTGGCTATTTATTGCAGGATTAGTGCACAGAATCTGAGGCATATGAGTAAGTGGAGCCAGCTTCTTGATCCTGAGTGTAGAACCGCCACTGTAAGGCAGTGTGTAAGAAGGAGTCAAAGTCAAAAGATGGTAATGTAAACGGCTAATCTAAAGGAAACATTATTAATATGACAACCACTGTTGAACCCCTATTAATGTGTTTAATGAAGTTCTGTACCATTTTAATGTCTTTTATTACTATTTTTATTCTCTTTATAAAATAAAAGAATATTTTAAAAAAGATAACCATCTAAGACATCATTCATTCTCTCTGTCTCTATCTCTCTCTCTGTCTGTGTGTGTGTGTGTGTGTCTCTCTCTGTCTCTATCTCGGTCTCTGTCTCTCTGCTATCTCTCTGTCTCTGTCTGTTTCTGTCTCTGTGTCTCTGTCTCTCTCTGTCTCTGTTTCTCTGTCTCTCTCTCTCTCTCATACACACACACACACACACATACTTTCTCTGCCCCACTATTTGCCTGAGTGCTATATAGTTTTGGGGTTTGGGGAGGTTTTCTGAGTGTGGGAATGCTTGTAGTTGCTTTTCTTCTTTGTTTCTAATTAAATGGAGAACTCTTGTGAAATTCATGAGTTCCAGCTTTCAGGAAATCACACATAAGGATGATATATATTCTTCATTCACTCATTATGCATGCTGGCAATGTTGAGCCAGTGATTCTATTCTTTTATTTTGACAGTGCTCCATCTTTGTTTCTGAATGATTGCTCAGGAGGCAACACTTATTAATCAACATAGGATTTGGGTTTGGGCCAGCCCCAGAGACTGGCCCGAGACAGCGCGGCCGACTCTGCCATCCTCCTCGATTCCGCCAGCACCTGCCCAGCCCCAGAGACCGGCCCGAGACAGCGCGGCTGACTCCGCCATCCTCCTCGATCCCGCCCCAAGCTCTCCCAGCAAGTGGGAATTTGCACGACTCACCAGGCTTCCCAGCTCAGTGAGAGTGTGGTGAGTCTGAGGGAGAGCCATTGGCTTCTTCCCACGCGTGCTAACCGGATCCCTGCCCCCAAGCCCTCCAAGCAGTGACTGGCCTGAAACCTCAGGACCCACTCACCAGCACCTCCCCGGATCCCCTGCTTTAAAGCCCGCTGAGCAAGTGGGAATTTCCCCGACTCTCTGGGCAGCAAAGTTCAGTGAGTGTAGAACTCCAGGCCCGCCGTGCCCGAGAGACATTTCCCAGGGATTCCCTGCTTCCCCCACCCCCCATGGCCCGGTGAGAGCTCCAGGCACACTGTGCCAGAGAAACATTTACAGATGATTACCGGTCCCACCCCACAGCCCCAGACCCAGTGCAGGTCGGCCTGGAATGAGAACTCCAAGCCTACCACGCCGGAGGGACATTTCTCAGCAATCCTCGGTCCCATGCCACGGCCCGAAACCCAGCACAGCCTGGCCTGTGAGTGAGGGCTCCAGGCCCACTGCACCAGAGGGACCTTTCCCAGCCTTCTCGGGTTACAGCCTGTAGACCCGGACCCAGCAAAGGCTGGCCGACCCAGTACAGCCTACTCAGTGAATAAGATCATCCACTATTCTTTTGTGAGCCCAGAAGACCCACCAAAGCCCAGGCCTACCCACCTGGGGAACGACCTGCCTGACACAGGAGGGCTGACCCCAGTAACTTTCCGGATCCTCGCCCCAAAGCCAGCAAAGACGGGGAATTTTCATTACTTGCTCTACATCCCATTTCGGTTCGTGCTCACCTGAACAGGGAACCAACAGAGGGGAACCAAAGGAGCTACAGCAAAAAAGGAACTGAACACAACAGCTAGATCTAGGATAGGCATACCTGGAAAATCAGACTGGCACCTGAATCTCATAACAAGCTAAGGTTATAGCTGCACCAAAGCTCTACACCAAAGGTCAAAGGGCACTGCTATACAAAATGACAAAGAGAAGGGCAAAAATGCAATCCCAGACCTTGAGTCCATCAGCAAGGGCAGAGGACACTAGATCAGCTGCAATGAATAAATTAACAGATACAGCAGCAAAGGAACAACAGCAAAAAGCTATAGAGGAAATAAAATGAGAATTAATACCCCTAATTAAAAAAGAAATATCTGAATACATAGTATCTGAAGTAAAGAATGAATTCCAGAAACATTGGGTGGAAAAACTATGCTCACACAGAACAAGTGCAGAGAGCACTATTCCAGCTGATATATATGAATTAACAGCATCTGAAGCAAAGAAACAACAACAGAAAGATCATGAGGAACTCAAAGCAGAAATAAGTTCTGAAATCATAAAAGAACTTTTTGAAGTCATACCATCTGAAATACAGAAACAAGTCCAGAAATATACAGAGGAAACCAAACTTGGAAGAAACACAGCAGAAAAAGAATTAATAACTACCTCTAAAGAAGACATGGATAAAAAAAATTGAGATAAGAAATATGATGGATTCCTTGAATGAGCAATACAGAAAAGAAACACATGAAACACAGTCAAAGAGATATAGAAGAACTAAAAATATCAATCACGAGTCTACAAAACCATCTGAGTGAAAGCAAGACAGAGTTTCAGATCTTGAAGATGCCGGAGCAGCTAGTGAAAGGTGAGAAAGGATCTCTTAAAAACAACAAGAATGTAGGAAAAAATAATCCATCACCTGCAAGATGATGCCAGGATGAACAATGTAAGAATAATTGGTATCAACGAAAATGAAGGAGTCAATACAAATGACATAAAAAGAATTTGGGGAGAAATAATTGCAGAAAACTTCCCAAATATGTGGAAACAATCCAACATTCAGGTCACCGAAGCATACAGAACACCAAATAACCTCAACCCAAGTAGAAACACAATGAGACATATAATAGTTAAAATCCGAGAAATCCAACACAAAAATAATGTACTGAAAGCTGCTAGAGAGAAGAAGCAGATCACATTCAAAGAAAAATCCATCAGAATTACAGCTGACTTCTCTACACAAACCATGAAGGCAAGGAGAGCATGGAGCAGAGTTCTTCAAGTCCTGTACGAAAATAAATTGCAGCCCAGACTATTATACCCTGCAAAACTCTCTTTCAAGATTGATGGAAAAGTGAAATACTTCCACGACAAAGAACAACTAAAGAATTGCATGATGACAAAGCCATCCCTACACAGGCTGCTGAAAGATGTTCTAGAGACAGACCACAATGAGCAGAACTCCATGAATGAGAATGAAAGGAACCCACTAAACAGGACAGACAATTAAACACAGGGTACAAAGGAAGAAACAACACCAGGTAAATATCATGACAAACATAAGTCAGCACATTTCAATTATAACCATCAATATAAACGGACTCAGCTCTCCAATTAAGAGAAATAAACTGCCACAGTGGATTAGGAAACAAAATCCAACAATATGCTGTATACAAGAAACACACTTAACTCAAAAGGACATTCATAGGCTGAAAGTTAAAGGATGGAAAACAATTCTACATGCCTCAGCACCTCAGAAAAAATCAGGAGTAGCAATTCTGTTCTGAGACAGTCTCAACTTCAAACCAAGAATGATCAAATGACACAAAGAAGGCCACTATATGTTGGTCAGGGGAAAAATTCAAGAGGAAGAGGTAATACACATAAATATCTATGCTCCAAACACAGGACCACCCAGCTATATAAGACAAATTTTAATGGACATAAAAAATCTAATATCCAAGACTATAATCCTAACAGAAGACCTTAACACACCCTTATCTCAAAAAGATAGGTCAACCAGACAAAAACTTAGCAAAGAAGTAGCAGAATTGAACCACAGCTTGGAACAAATGGAACTGCTGGACACACACGAGTATTCCATAGAATCACAGCTGAATACACAATTTTTTCAGCTCCACATGGGTCATTTTCTAAAATAGACCACATACTAGTCCATAGGTCATGCTTAAGTACATGAAAGAAAACAGAAATTATCTCATGCATATTATCTGACCACAGAGCAATGAAACTGGAAATAAATGACAAAAGAAACAAAAACAACATACTACATTCATGGAAATTAAACAACACCTTACTCAGCAATCAATGGGTCACAGAAGAAATTAAACAAGAAATTCAACAATATCTACAATTCAATGAAAATTCAACCGCAACTTATCGCAACTGATGGGATACAACAAAAGCATGTTCTTAGAGGGAAAATCATAGCTATGAACTCACACATTAGGAAAACAGAACAGGAACAAATAAATACCCTAATGCTACACATCTAGAAAAAGAAGAGCAAACCAAACCTAGAACACAAAGATGGGAAGAAATCATAAAGATTAGAGCAGAAATTAATTCAATTGAGATGAAGAAAACAGTTCAATGAATGAAAAAGCTGGTTCTTTGAACGACTAAATAAAATCAACAAACCCCAAACTAACCTCATCAAAAAGAGGAAAGGAAAAATTCAAATACAAGCAATAACGAATGAAAAAGGTAAAATCACCAGAGACCCAGTGGAAATTCAGAAGATTATAAATAGTTGCCTCGAGAATCTTTATGTTCACAGAATAGAAGACACAAAACAAATGGCCAGATTCCTCAAAAGGTACATATTACCAAAAATGAATCAAGAAGATAAAACAACTCTCTATAAGCCACTAACAGCCAACAAAATATGAAACATAATAAAAAGCTTGTGGACAAAGAATAGTCCAGATCCTGATGGATTCACAGCTGAATTCTATAAGAAATTTATAGAAGATACACTCACTATACTCCTCAAACACTTCAAATGAAAAATCATTTCTGGAGGCAAGTATTATACTGATTTCAAAACCAGGGAAAGACACATTTAAAAAAAGAGAACCACATGCCAGTCTCCCTCATGAGAATAGATGCAAAAGTCCTCAGTTAAGCCCTAGCAAATAGAATACAGCAAATCATCAAGAAGACCATATACCATGACCAGGTAGAATTCATCCCAGGGAAGCAAGGATGGTTCAGTGTTCAAAAATCCATAAATGTAATACACTCTATTAATAGACTGAAATCTAAAAACCATGTGATCATCTCAGTTGATGCAGAAAAAGCTTTTGACAAAGTCCAACACATATTCATGCTCAAAGTCCCACAGAGAATTGAAACAGAAGGCCTCTACTTCAATTTCATAAAAGCATCTATGACAACCCGATGGCTAATATAACTCTAAATGAGGAAAAGTTGAAATCTCTTACTCTCAGAACTGGTACAAGACAAGGATGTTCTCTGTCACCACTCCTATTCAATATAGTTTTGGAATCATTAGCTACATCCATTAGACAGAGGGAGAAATAAAAGGAATAAGAATACATAAAGAAGAAGTTAAATTATCACTATTTGTAGATGACATGATACTTCACTTGAAAGACCCTAAAAACCCCACTAAGAAACTACGAGAACTGATTCAGAAATTCAGTAGCATGGCAGGATACAAAGTCAATACTCAACCACACTGGGAGGGAAACTATAGAAACAATACCTTTTATAATACCACCCCAGAAAATGAAATACCTTCGCATTCACTTAACCAAAGAAGTCAAACGTGTTTTCTTGGAACATTACAGTACCCTAAGGAAAGAAATCATAGTGGATTTCAGAAAACGGAAAAATATTCCCTGCTCCTGGATAGGAAGAACCAACATCGTGAAGATGGCCATACTCCCAAAATTGCTGTACAGATTTAATGCAATTCCTATCAAACTGCCACCAATATGCCTCACAGATCTACAGAAATCATTCCTAAAATTTATTTGGAACCACAAATGACCTAGAATAGCAAAGGCAATCTTGGCCAATAAACACAAGGCAGAAGGCATCACAATACCTGACTTGAAGTTATACTACAAAGCTACTGTGATAAAATCAACATGGTATTGGCAACGAAATAAACCTGAGGATCAGTGGAATAGATTAGAAGATGCAGAGACCTCTATGAAAACACTCAGCCACCTGATCCTGGACAAAGGGGTGGAACATGCTCACTGGAAGAAACATAGCCTTTTTAACAAATGGTGCTGGGAAAACTGGGTTTCCACATGCCAAAAACTAAACCTTGACACAGGTTTATCACCATCCACTTAGCTAACGTCAAAATGGATTAACAGTCTAAACATTAAAACCGAAACACTCTGTCTCCTGGAAGATAAAGTAGGAGCAACTCTTGAAGACATAGGCATATGCAAAGAGTTTATGAACAAATATGTATTCGCATGGGAAACACTTGAAAGAACTATTCTTTTGGGACCAACTCTTATAGAGAAGTTTTTGCACATTAAAAGAAATTATCAATGAATTGAAAAGGCAACCCACAAATTTCGAAAAAATCTTAACTAATAAGCACTCAGACAAAGTTCTGCTCTCTAGTACTTACAAAGAAATAAGGTACATTAGGGCCCTCAGATTTAAAGACCCAGTTCAGAAATGGGCATCTGAAATGAATACACACTTCTTAGAGGACGAAATTAAAGAAGCAAATAAATATATGAAAGAATGCTCTACATCGCGAGCCATCCATGAAATGCAAATAAAAACAACACTGAGATACCATCTCACTCCAGAAAGAATGGCTATCATAAGGAAATCAACCAACAACAAATGTTGGAGAGGCTGTGGGGAAAAGGGAACACTTCTCCCCTGCTGGTGCAATGTAGGCTGGTACAACCATTGTGGAGATCAGTGGGAAAACTCCTCTCAAAACTAGGACTGGAAATCCCATTCAAGCCAGCTATGCCCCTACTGGGAATTTTCCCAGAGGAACTGAAAACATCATATCATAGTGACATATGTGTACCCATGTTTATAGCAGCAAATTTGTGATAACAAAATCTTGGAAACAGCCAAGATGTCCGTCACATGAAGAATGTTTGATAAATACGTGATATTTTTGTACAGTGGAGTATTACTCAGCTATAAAGAATGATAAACTTGCAGCATTTATATTGATGTGGATGCCACTTGAACATATATTCATAGGCAAAATAATCCAGTCACACATGTGCAAATATCATATAGTCTCCCTAGTATAAGAAATCAAAAGAATAAATAAAAATAAAAATGTATAACAACAACTAAAAAGAATTTAGACAGATATGGTAAACTGAACTGCATATGTTGCAGGATAATAATCAGCTTCTCTTCTGGATGGTTTACAACCTCAGTTTGCAGATCAAAAATTGAAGAAACAGAAGGGCTGCATCGTCAGCCAACATTTTGGCCCTAGCCTTTCAAGGTCAGTGAAGACTCAGGACATAGGAGAACTTGCACTGCAACATCATGGAACTCATTTGTGTCCCAGATTTTCTGATCAAGGAGATTATGGAGCCACAGAGCAACATGATCAATGATGTAGAGGGTGCCCAAGGAGAGTCACATGGAGAGAAAACATTCTCTCAGGCTTTCACAGAAAGCAAACTGGTCACACAATGGCTGTGACTGATCCACATGCCTGACACTGACAAAGGATCTACAAAGTGGGGTACAGGGCTGCAGGATACACCCTGACGGGACTTGACTGACCTCATCAGATACAAAAGTTACATTTTTTGTTATATAGGTCTTACTTTATCTTGGTCTTAACAATGCAGCAGAAAAGTATTAAAACAAGGTATATAAAATAAAGCCATAATAATATGCTGAGCTGTAAATGGCTTTAATCAATAGCTCCTGTGGATAACCCCTATTACTGTGGACTGCTGGACTGTGTTGCACTGCTTTGCTGAACTCAAGCACCTATAATAATTGAATGACAATAGAACACCCATCTCTCAGGACTACACAAAATAGGGATAGAAAGAAGAACCATTCTGTGTTTGTATAAACAGCACAGTTAGGATAAATATGCAGTGCTTTTGCCTAATTCTATGAGAAGAATGATTTGAACTAATAATGTTTAGACAGGATATCCTGTCTGCTTCTTATACCATGGATAACCAGTAGGAAGGTAACAATGTAAAATGTATTAATTATTGAAACTGTACTATAATTCAGCTTTAAAAGAATAAGATAGGTATACAGCTACATTCTCTTAATTCATTGAATAGAGGCATCTGCTCTAATAGTGTTTGTAAATAGAATATCATGTATGCACCTTGTACAACAAAAAAATCACTATGAAAACAATATGCAACGTATTAATTATTGAATCTGTTCTACTAATTTGATTTGAAGCTGTCTCATTGCTATTTGTTCTTCAATAAAATTACGGAAAATAAAAAAAGACAAACCAATATATGTCAATTATAAAGTAATTGATACTAAAGTAAAGGGCCTCAATTCACCAATTAAAACAAATAAGGGCTGGCCTGATAGCTCAAGCGAAGGCCTGATAGCTCAGCGGAGTAAAGTGCCTGTTTATGCAGTGTGCAGCATCCTGAGTTGAATTCCTGGCATGCCATGCTGGCCCTACCCCTGGTGTGCATTGAGACAGTGATTGAGACTGGGTGATGGCACACAACTGTAATCCGAGCACGTGGCTGGCTGAGAACAGGAGGATCACTATGAGTCTGATCTGCGTAGTGAGACCCTGTACAGCCTGTAGTAATTTTTTTTTTTAAAAAAGGAAAAGAAATAGACTGACAGAGTGGATGAACAATATCCAAGAATATGTTGTATACAAGAAACACATTTAACTCAAAAGAAACTTCATAGTCTGAAAGTCAAAGGATGAAAAACAGTACTCCATGCTCCAGGGACTCACAAAAGAAGCAGGTGTAGCTATTATGTTCACAGACAATGTGAACTTCAAGCCTAGAATGCGCAAACAAGATAAACAGTCACTATGTACTGGTTAGGAGAAAACTTCAAGAGGAAGAGATAACGATCATAAATATGCATGTACCAAATACGGAAGCATCCAATTATATAAGACAAATTGTAAAAGACATGAAAAATCAAATAACCAATTTCGCCATTTTGACAGGGGACCTTAACA
Organism: Ctenomys sociabilis; assembly: GCA_004027165.1. Taxonomy (NCBI): domain Eukaryota; kingdom Metazoa; phylum Chordata; class Mammalia; order Rodentia; family Ctenomyidae; genus Ctenomys; species Ctenomys sociabilis. Next base: position 608 of record PVKA01018060.1, on the reverse strand, counting down.
TCCCATTATCTCAAACAGATAGGTCAACTAGACAAGAAATCAGTAAAGAGTCAACAAAACAGTCCAAACTTTTGTGCAAATGGACTTATTGGACACTTACATAGTGTCCCACACAACATCCAAATCTCTACTTTTCACCGGCACACGTGACTTTCTAAAATAGACCACATAATAGTCCATAGATCATGCTCAAGGAAATGAAAGAAAATTAAAATTATTCCATGCATATTACTGGACCACAGTGCAGTGAAACAGGAAAATAACAACAAAAGAAACTGCAAAAACTCCATAAACACATGGAAATTAAATAATACCCTCCTCTATGATACAATGTATCCAAATCCTTTGGGAAAATTCCCAGTACAGGGATAGCTGGCTTGAATGGGATTTCTAGACCTATTCTTTTGAAGAGTCTCCATACTGACCTCCACAATGGTTGTACTAGTCTACATTCCCACCAGCAGTGGAGAAGTGTTCCCTTTTCCCCACAACCTCTCCAACATTTGTTGTTGGTTGATTTCCTTATGATAGCCATTCTTTCTGGAGTGAGATGGTATCTCAGTGTTGTTTTTATTTGCATTTCACGAATGGCTAGCGATGTGGAGCAT
>PVKA01018059.1:0-44594 GCA_004027165.1 Ctenomys sociabilis | reverse complement strand
TTTTGTCTTTTTGAGACAGGGTCTCACTATACAGTTCAGGCTGGCCTTAAGCTCACTTTGTAGCTCAGGCTGGTCTCGAACTCACAACAATCCTCCTGCCTCAGCCTCCCGAGTGCTGGGATTACTGGTTTATTGAGAGTTGTTATATCTTCTTGATTCAGTTTTGGTACCTTTCGAAGAATCCGTCCATTTCTTCTGTGTCTTCTATTCTGTGAGCGTAAATATTCTCGAAGTAACTATTGATAATCTTCTGAATTTCCACTGGGTCTGTGGTGATTTCACCCTTCTCATTCCTTATCGCTTGTACTTGAATTTTCTTTTGCCTCTTTTTGATGAGGCTGGCAAGAGGCTTATCGACTTTATTTAGTTTTTCAAAGAACCAACTTTCTGATTTGTGAATTCTTTGAACTGTTTTTTTCATCTCAATTGAGTTAATTTCTGCTCTAATCTTTATGATTTCTTCCCCGTCTTTGTGCTCTGGGTTTTGTTTGCTCTTCTTTTTCTAATTGTCGGAGGTGCAACATTAAGGTGCTAATTTGTTCCCTTTCTGTTTTCCTAATGTGTGAGTTCATAGGTATAATTATCCCTCTAAGAGCTGCTTTCATCGCATTCCATAAATTCCGGTAAGTTGTACTTGAATTTTCATTGAATTGTAGATATTGTTGAATTTCTTGTTGAATTTCTTCTGCAACCCATTGGTTGCTGAGCAGGGTGTTGTTTAGTTTCCATGAATTTAGTGGGTTTTTCTGGTTTCTTTTGTCATTTATTTCCAATTTCATTGCATCATGGTCAGATAGTATGCATGGGATAATTTCTATTTTCTTGCATATACTTAGGCATGACCTCTGGACTAGTATGTGGTCTATTTTGCAAAATGACCCATGTGCAGCTGAAAAAAATGAGGATTCAGCTGTGGTTGGGTGGAACACTCTGTATATGTGCACCAGGTCCATTTGTTCGAAGCTGTGGTTCAGTTGTGCTACTTCCTTGCTAATTTTTTGTCTAGTTGATCTATCTTTTTGAGACAAGGGTGTGTTAAGATCTCCTGTTATGATTGTGTTCTTAGACATTAAGTTTTTCATGTCCCTTAAGATTTGTCTTACATAGTTGGGTGCTCCTGTGTTTGGTGCATAGATATTTATGAGTGTTACTTCTTGCTCTTGAACTTTTCCCCTGACCAATATATAGTGGCCTTCTTTGGGTCGTTTAATCATCCTTGTTTTGAAGTTGAGACTGTCTGAGAACAGAATTGCTACTCCTGCTTTTTTGTGAGGTACTGGGTCATGTAGTATTGTTTTCCATCCTTTGACTTTGAGCCTATGAATGTCCTTTTGAGTTAGGTGTGTTTCTTGTACAGCATATTGTTGGATTTTATTTCCCAATCCACTGTGCCAGTCTATTTCTCTTAATTGGAGAATTGAGTCCGTTTACATTTATGGTTCTAAATGAAATGTGCTGAATTATGTTTGTCATGATATTTACCTGGTATTATTTATTCCTTCGTAACCTGTGTTTAATTGACTGTCCTATTTAGTGGGTTCCTTCCATTCTCATTCATGGAGTTCTGGTCATTGTGGTCTCTCTCTAGAACATCTTTAAGCAGCCTGTGAAGGGATGGATTTGTCATCATGAAATTCTTTAGTTGTTCTTTGTCATGGAAATATTTCACTTCTCCATCAAACTTGAAAGAGAGTTTTGCAGGGTATAATAGTCTGGGCTGGAATTTGTTTTCGTGTAGGACTTGAAGAATTCTGCTCCATGCTCTCCTTGCCTTCATTGTTTGTGTAGAGAAGTCGGCTGTAATTCTGATGGGTTTTCTTTTGAATGTGAGCTCCTTCTTCTCTCTCGCAGCTTTCAGTATATTATTTTTGTGTTGGATTTCTGCGATCTTAACTATTATATGTCTCGGTGTGTTTCTACTTGGGTTGAAGTTATTTGGTGTTCTGTATGCTTCAGTGACCTGAATGTTGGATTGTTTCCTCATATTTGGGAAGTTTTCTGCTATTATTTCTCCCCAAATTCTTTCTATGTCATTTGTATTGACTCCTTCATTCTCGTTGATACCAATTATTCTCATATTGTTCATCCTGGCGTCATCTTGCAGGTGATGGATTATTTTTTCTTGCATTCTCGTTTTTAAGAGATCCTTCTCACCTTTTCACTAGCTGCTCTGGCATCTTCAAGATCTAAAACTCTGAATTCGCTTTCACTCAAACGGTTTTGTAGACTCGTGAATGATATTTTTAATTCTTCTATATCTCTTTGACTATGTTTCATGTGTTGTATTTCTTTTCTGTATTGCTCATTCAAGGAATCCATCATATTTCTGATCTCCTCAACTTTTTTTATCCATGTCTTCTTTAGAGGTAGTTATTAATTCTTTTTCTGCTGTGTTTCTTCCAAGTTGGATTTCCTCTGTATATTTCTGGACTTGTTTCGGTATTTCAGATCCTATGACTTCAAAAAGTTCTTTTTTGATTTCAGAACTTATTTATGCTTTGAGTTCATCATGATCTTTCTGCTGTTGTTTCTTTGCTTCAGATGCTGTTAATTCATATATATCATCTGCAATAGTGCTCTCTGCACTTGTTCTGGGTGAGCATAGTTTTTCCACCGAAATTTTCTGGAATTTATTCTTTATCTCAGATACTATGTATTCAAATATTTCTTTTTTAATTTGGGGAATTAGGTCTCATTTTATTTCCTCTATACCTTTCTGCTGTTGTTCCTTTGCTGCTGTACCTGTTAGTTCATTCGTTGCAGCTGAGCTAGTGTCCTCTGTCCTTCCTGATGGACTCGAGGTCTGGGATTACATTTTTCCCCTTCTCTTTGTCATTTTGTATAGCACTGACCTTTGACCTTTGGTGTGGAGCTTTGGTGCAGCTATAACCTTAGCTTGTTATGAGATTTGGGTGTCAGTCTATTAAGTTTGAGATTTTCCAGGTATGCCTATCCTGGATCTAGCTGTTGTGTTCAGTTCCTTTATTGCTGTAGTGCCTTTGGTTCCCCTCTGTTGGTTCCTGGGTCAGCCCTCCTGTGTCAGGCAGGTTGTTCCCCGGGTGGGCGGGCCTGGGCTTTGTTGGGTCCTCTGGGCTCACAAAAAGATAGTGGATGATCTTATTCACTGAGTAGGCTGTACTGGGTCAGCCAGGTTGTGCTGGATCCGGGTCTACAGGCCGTAACCCAAGAAGGCTGGGAAAGGTCCCTCTGGTGCAGTGGGCCTGGAGCCCTCACTCACAGGCCAGGCGGTGGTGGGTTTCGGTCTGTGGCATGGGACCGAGGATTGCTGAGAAATGTCCCTCCAGCGTGGCAGGCTTGGAGTTCTCACTCCAGGCCGACCTGCACTGGGTCTGGGGCTGCGGGGTGGGACCGGTAATCACCTGGAAATGTTTCTCTGGCACAGTGTGCCTGGAGCTCTCTCCGGGCCACGGAGGGTGGGGGGGCAGGGAATCCCTGGGAAATGACTCTCAGGCAAGATGGGCGTGGAGTTCTACACTCACTGAACTTTGATGCCCAGAGAATCGGGGAAATTCCCACTCCTTCAGCAGGCTTTAGGCCAGGGCGTCCGGGGAGGTGCTGGTGAGTGGGTCCTGAGGTTTCAGGCCAGTTACTGGCTTGGAGGGGTTGGGGGCAGTGATCTGGGTAGCGTGTGTGGGAAGAAGCCAATGGCTCTCCCTCAGACTCATCGCACTCTCACTGATCTGGGAAGCTTGGTGAGTCATGGAAATTCCCACTCCCTGGGGGAGCTTGGTGCGGGATCCAGGAGGCCGCTGGAGTCAGCCGCTGTCTCAGGCCGGTCTCTGGCTGGGCGGCGTGGGCAGGATGGAGTAGGTTGCTGACGTTGGTCTCACTGTCTCGGGAGGTCCCTGGGGCTGGGCAGGCAGGCGCGGGTGGGATGGAGGAGGATGGCGGAGTTGGCCGCGCTGTCTCTGGCCGGTACTGCAAAATTATAAAGTGGAAATTTATCTTCCTAGAAAATGTGATGATGCAGAAGATTTAACCAAGGCCTATTGATAGCAACCCCTTCCTATCCTGATGGTGGGAGAACCACAGGGATTCACAGCCAGCTCAGTGTTTCTAGATCTGGGGTTCACATCGAAGGTTTCATCCTCTTAATTTTTTTTTTTCAAGAAGATGTTGTGTTTTCCAAGACTTTTCAAGTGGAAATACTTCCCAAACTAGATTATGAAGACACCGTCTTTTAGAAACGGTGACCTGTAGCAGAGGATACCCCTTCTCTCAGCCAGTGTACTTCAGTTTGTTAGCTGCCCAGGTAACAGTTTCTATTCCTGTTCCAGTTGCTCCTGTCTTATAGAAATGTCTCTTCACTCTGATGCACATCTGGTCGCTATGAAGCACATTGCATAAACCAATCCCCATTGGACCAGCCATTCTGTCTCTGTATTTCCTGCTTGCTTATTCCATATAAGACCCAGACCACTGGAAACCAGGGCTCGATATTTTGGGAATGTTCTCAATCAATGCCTATTTATGTAAATAAATCGGCCTTCAAATTATGTGTGACATGGCGGTTTCTATTTGCTGCAAAATCTGATAACTCTGGTCTGGAAGATCCACGATGCTGACCTCTTTGATCCTGGCCCTCTTGGATGGACCAAGGACTTCTCCGAGTCCTGATAAGAAGGTGCACTCTCTAGATTTCATAAGTCCCCTCAGAGTTCTAAAGGTTGATTCTGGGCCCCCTGTTTCAGTGACTCATATTGGACCCCAAAAAGAGGAGGATGCAGTCTGTCTTGTCTGCCTGCCCACTTGCCTGATTCCAATAAGATCCCTAGGGGCAGCCTAGTTAGTTTGTTAACTCTGCTCAGGTCATGTGACATCAGTATGGTCAACGCTAATTAGTTAAACCATCCTCAAGAGAAGGGGTTGAATGTGTAACCTCTGAATGCCTATTGAATGAATGTGTGAGTGAATGCGTAGAATGGACAGTGTAAGTGATAGACTGCTCCATCTGGGCACCAAATGAAAGGCACAGGGGACTGATTGAGTCCTCACCTTTGATTCCATGGAAATTGACATATGGTATAAGGAAGGCCCCACACCCCCCTTAGAAAAGTCAAGCCTAAATACCAAGGGGCAAGGCAAGACAGGCATCTGAATGGCTTCTCTCTTTCTGAGGGGCACTCAACATATATGCCTGTTGTGCCATCATTCAAGGGTACCTAACATGTATGTAGGAAGTCAGAGATGAAAACAAATTAGTCAAAATGCAGAGTTCCCAACTGTAAGAAAAAGAGTTTTTGCAGAATCAAAAATGAAACCAAACTGCTTCCTGCATCTGAAAACAAAAAAGGAAAACAGAGGCTCATTCTTCCTGAGAATTCCTCCCTGGCATCCTTGTCAGCCACTGCATTTGTTGCCTACACCTAGAGCTACACTCCACACTCCCAGCTCCTCTACACCCAGCCAATTTAATATGTTCCAGTCAGCCATTGCCTACATTTGTTTCCAACCTGCCCCCCAGAGCTGTCTGCTTACACATCTATCCTGCTCAGATGACATCATCTAATGTCAATCAACAATTCCTTGTGAGTTCCACAATTTGACTGAGGAAAAATTCTACTGTCAGCCCTGATGAATGAGTTGACATGGCCTTGCCAAAGGCCAACCCACCTAGAAAAACCCAGTTCAACACTTCTGAAAGACATCCAAAAAAGGAGACAAAAAACCCATCGACCATTGTTACCCAGAAAACTGACAAAAGAAAAACATGTTATGTACTAAAAAAAACCCAATATGAAAAATGACTGTACACTCCAGCTACAAGTGAGAAGGGTTATAAACACAAATAATATATGTCTCCTCCCCTGCAAGACACAAAGAAACATGTCTATGAGGACCACCTCTCCTCACCCTTTTGTGCCTGGATGTAAAGGAAAGACCAAGCTCTACTAAATTGGGAACCCAAGAGCACCCAGTCATTGCAAACATCAGGGACAAACCAGTGGCTTTTCTGGTAGAAAATGGAACAGGACTCTCTACTTTCAAAAGTTTCCTCTGACAAAAAGTTATCAACACTGGGCAACCTGGAATCTTGCCTCTGGCCCCTTGAGGTAGGCTCAAGCCTTCAGTCTGGTAGTACTTCTCACGAAACATGTATTCCTATATCAATCAGTCCTCATACTGCTTCTTGAAAGAGATCTACTGTTCAAATTAGAAACGACCATCTCCTTTCAACAAACCAGTCAGCCTTCCTCTCATTTATCCCTGAACTTTCAACATTGGCCATTTCCTGAGAGGAAGGTGACACCTGCATTAGTCTGAGACAGATAACCTGAAATTCTGAAAACTCTCCTCCCAGAGGTATGATCTAAAGACTCACCTCTGGGCCTGCCTATCAACCATGACACCTCACTACAAGTCCCATTGCTATCAGATGTCACAGGAAGCACAAACAGGCATCTAGCCATGTATCCAGCTACTGAAAAACCATTAATCTCCTTGACAAATTTTCTGGGTCATCAACAACACAACCATTAACTTACATTCTGTTGTTCCCAATCCATACACCCTTTTAGGATTGTCACTTAGTTGCCACAAGGGCTGGGAAACTTTTCCACTATTTGGGAGAAGCCCTAGCAACAGATTTGGCTCCAACACAGCCTGTTTCTCTGTTCCGTTCAGCTGTCGTGGTTCCCTGAGGGTGAAAAAAGACAAGAATCTAAAACTGCAAAATGTCTGTAGCCTGTCAAGCTGTTAAGATATACCTCTTTTCCCTGAAAAGCATTTTTTGAAATAAACCTCTCCTGGGCTGGCCAGATAGCTCAGTGGGCTAAAGCACCTGCTCAGGCAGGAGCAGGGACAAGGTTAGATCTCTGGTGTGCTGTTCTAGTCCTGCCCCTGGGGCATGTTGAGATGGCCATTGAGACTGGGCATGGTGGTGTGTGCCTGTAATCCCAGTGCTTGGGAGGCAGAAAACAGAAGGATCACTACGAGTCTAATCTGCACAGTGAGACCTTGTAGATGCTCTACTAAATACATAAAAAAGAAGAAATAAAGCTCTCCTGTCTGGAAAGCCAGTTCGAGATCTCCAAGCTGCCAAAGCCACAGCACAGTGACTGCCCTCCACATACATGCCTCAGTCTTCTACCACTCACAGCCTCCTGGTACACCTGTCTGAATCTAAAGGATGCCTTCTTCTGCCTTTGACTGGCTCCTGTCAGCCAGCTTCTCTTCATCTTTACATGAAGAGATTTTGAAATTAAGAAGCAACTCACTTTGACTAAACATCCCTGAGGTTTAAAAACTTGTTTACCCTCCTGGAGAAACCCTCACAGCTGACCACACTAGTTTCCCAGAACAAAACAACAACACATTTCTGATTAATGACACCCACACTGCCTGCTGGAAAGACACAAAAGCTCTGCTGCAATATCTGGCAGAAACTGGTTACAAGAAAGAAACTAAATTTCTTAGAGCTGCTGGTTCCATAGAATCTGGATCCTTGACTTCACAAAAAGCAATGATGCTTACTCAGACTGAGTGGCTACCTGTGCAAATACTTGGATACAGTCACAAAAAGCTGCCTTCCCCTTTACTGAGACAACCACTTTCCTTCTGATCAAGAAAGCTAACAAGCTCACCTTAGGCTGAACCTACCTGTCGAGGTGCCATATGCTGTGTGGGACCTTGTAAATAACTGTGGACCACTCAGTCCCAATATGAATCTGCTCATTAAGCTGGACCCACTAGACCATGACTGAAAAATCGCCCTGATTATAGATAAGTAAATCTGTTAAGAATAGAGTCTAACATGATAGATCTCCTGTGCTCCCCTTGGGTGAAGCTATTTTGGCCAAAGGCCTCCTGTTACTGCTTCCTGCTAGTGTTTGGAAACCTCCACCAATGACACCAAACATTTGTTCCTTTTCCCCAGTTGACTGAAACACCAACCCCAGTCAAGTATCTTTCCCTAGCACTCCTGGAAGACCTTCTTCATCAAAGCCAGGTCTGTTACTACTGTGTGTACTGTAAGCTCAAACCATGGTACCTGTATAGTCAGCTCCGGCTTTTATATCTGAGTCACTGTCCCAGTTCTTCCCCTATTTGAAGATATGCAGATGAATTTAGTGCTCATCTACACCTGCTTGGACTGGCCCATGACATTCCCCACCCGACCTGAGAGGGCAATACATATTTCAAGGGTCCTTTTGTGAAAATTTACCCCTAGACATGGCCTGTCCTTGATCATTGGAAATAACAGGCCTACATTTGTAGCATAGATAACTAAATAAAAATTACATACAACATACATGACATAAGCTCTGAAAGCTAAGAAAATAAAACACAACCCTGCAAAACAACAGCTTGTAACTAGCTCCTAAGATTTTAGCTAAAAATTACACTATACCAGTGGGCATTCTTGCACACACACACACATAAAGCAACACACATAACACATAAACATAACATTAGCTACCTCTACAAGATTCAGAAATCCTACTTTTAGAACAAGAATTCCAGAGTCTTGAGGGATTGATCTGGCCTACATAGCTCCTCTGGGGCTCACTCTGAAGAGACATTGTAGTCAAAGCCCTGCTCTATTCCCTCTGAATGCTGACCAGTCCACGTAAGGCTGAAGCCTGAGGACACCATTCATAGGACAGCTCTATGCCTCAGTGTTTGTGTGTTTTCAGGCTGTTTTGTTGTAGCTCCATGGATGACTGACTGCCTTGAGAGAATAAAAATAATCAGTAAGGCCCTTACATGTGATCAATATTTGACAAGTGTCCAAGGGACAATGGGCACTGTCCTAGAGCAGGTGAACTCCTTTACACCCTTGTCAGTCAGCTTAGGAAGAAATCCTAGACTAAAAAAAACAAACTACAAACTCCTGAAGGGAATTTTCAGTGTTGAGGACCTCAGCTAGGGTGCATTGTAGATTCAGTACTTCTAGCTGGACCTTTTTCAGAAAATCACATGTAACATGCCCAGCACAGATTTGCCAGAAAAACAAGGCGGGAGAAATATAGCAGAACATATGCAAATTACCAGCCAGTATAGTTCAATTTGTTAATTGCCTGGTAGCAATTCTAGCTATAATTTCTGTTACTTTTGCCTTTTAAAAACATCTGGCCACTGTGATGCACAACTAATCACTGATACATAGTATAAGAGCCAGTCCCCAGTTGACAAGTTGTACTTCCTGCTTGCCCATGGTATATGAGCCCTAGACTACCAGAGATTAGGGCTTTATATTTTGGGAATGATTCTAATCTTGGGTGATGTTTTCATGTTTCTGTTTGACAGAGCAGACCCATTTCTGAAGTCAGCAATTTGTCAACCCATAACAGTATTTTTTAAAAAAAAATTATTGACATTTATGTGGAGAACCTATGGGATTATATATTTTTAAAAATTAGACTTTTCTATTCAGATGAGAGAAAGTCATTAATATACAGAATCAATAGCATCTCCTTTGCCAAAAAAGTCACACAGGAATGTTTTCTAAAATTTTAGTTAGCGAACAATTCCCTTTTGGACTGGAATCATTTGGAAAATCTGCCTTTTACTTTCCTGAGTATTTTAACTCTACATGATCTAGCAGAACTAAGAAGAAGATTGCTACAGTCTCTGAAATACTTACTAGTGTCATGAATAGATTTTAAATATTAGACTTATTAAATGTTTTACATTTCCAGTCATATCTTAAGTCAGTTTCATTACATTGTCAACCTTAATTACTTGGAGCCTTCTAGAGGCTTCTAGTATCTTCTGAAAGCATTCTATCATAACTATGAGTGCCTTACCTTCGGACCACTTCCTAATCCTTTAATTCAAGTGAAAGAGGATCATCCTTCCTTGTCATTAAGGCATTCACCTCTATTCAAATTATTTTCAACTAGCATGTGAAAAAAATCATGTATTGTTTTTTTCCAATCAAAAAGTGTGGACTTTAACTCTTGCCTCTCAAATCTTAATCCAGTGTTCTTCAAACTAACTCCAGCCTAAGAACCTGCTTCCTGCAAATTATGATAGTTCTCAGGAGAATGTTAAGCTTTGTCTCATTTGGTGATTGCCATTGTATGGTATCTTACATACTAATGAAAGCTTTCTCTGGGTCCTCTGGCCGATCACTGGATTATGGAATATTTTCTAAAATTTTAATCATGGAGTTTATATTTACAATTTCATAGGTGCCAAATAATTCTTACAAGCAATAAATCGATATGAACTTTATGATAAATAATGAGCTTGCCCTAAGGGACACCCAAATGTCAATGCTACATCCTGCAGGATTCTGGGTTGGGGAACAATGGTGGGAAAATTCAGTGTCTCACACAGAAGATTAATTTCTTTTTTAAAACTCTTTTATTCGGTTATTTGGTGCAGGGTCTTGCTCTGCAGTTCAGACTCATAGTGATCCTCCTGTGTCAGTCTTCCCAGTGCTGGGATTACAGGTATGTGTCAGTATACCAGGTTCCAGGCTGGCCTAGAATACCCAGGGTTCCAGGGCTGGCAGAGCATGCACTACCAGGGATTAAACTCGGCCGGGTCCTTGAGTTTGCCGGGCATGCACGTAGAGCACTGAGCTATCTCCCCAGCTCATCATATACTCTTCTGTGTCTAGTTTCTTTGTTCAGCCTATGAATAAAAAGATCCAGCCTTATCTGTAACAGATTTGTCTATATTAATCACTGTGAATTACTGTATTGCATTAAAGTATCTGTGATAGTTAATTTTCTGCCCCAATTTGAATAAGTTAAGGCATGCTGAGAGAGTATTATCTCTGGTGAATCTGCAAAAGTATTTTTGGAAGAGATCAGTATTTGCATCAGTCAACTGAGTAAAGAAGATCAGGTTTTACCAGTGCAAATGAGAACCATCCAACTGAGCCGAGACATCCCCAGTTTTCTTCCCTCTGACATGAGCATTTCTGGTACTTGCTTCTTTGGGCTTTGATTGGAACTATACCAGCTAGTTTTCTTTTCAGTTTGAAGATAGCAGATTGTGGACTTCGTCTCCACAATTACCTAAAATAGCACCACATGAGAAATCTCTTCCATGTATTTTTATATGTGTTCATTGGTTCTCTCTCTCTGGAGAACCCTGACTACTACAATGCCCTTGTGCCTTATCTAAGCTATCATTTTGGGTCATTTGAGTTGATTCCAGATTTGAGCTATTCTAAATGATGCAAGCATAGCACTCAGATACTTGGTGCAGATATATTTTTCTGTGATGTGTACTTGGATGTGAAGCCACTTGCTAATCAGGTATGAGTATTTTAGGGTTTCTAAGATGTTTTTATATGAATAGACCATTCACAGAAGAGAAAAGTACAAATAGTTAACCATGCAAAGAAATAATTAACATAGTAATCAGAAAAATTTAAGTCAAAACACTTTACATATGGCCAGACTAGCTGGATTTTGTACCTATGCAATCTTAACCTGGAGGGAGAAATGGAAACCCTTAAGTTCTGGAAGAGTGAAAATTGAAGTCAGCTTTCACAAGTATGAATGACTTTATTTTACTTTATGATACTCTCTTAACACCAAGAAAAGCATATTGCTAAAATAAATATTTATAATAATATTATAAATATATACTATAAATTAATATTATTAGTAGATACATATCCCAGAAATATTCTCCCAGAGCTACATAAAGAATCATAAAAATAGGTATTTGCTGTAAAATTGCCTATATTGGGAATTTTTCCAAACAGAATAGAAAACAAGGAATAATATTTAATAAAATTAGGCAGCAAAATAAACTAGACTTATATAGGATGATATAGATGGATTAGAAAAAAAATATTTAGAAGAACTAAAATATAATAAAATATGCAGGATAAAATATGCAATTTATATCAGTAAAACTCAACATAATTATATTATTGTTCATATAATAATATGTAAACAAAATGAAAAATATATATTGCATGGTGAAATATTGAACATATGACACCAAAGGAATGGTAGAAATGCCAAATGAGAGTTAAATGAAGAATTGCAGAACTAAATGAATAAATGTAAGAGACATTGTGCCTAATGTGTGTTTGCCAGAAAATATATGATTATTGATTTTGTACTCTTCTGGTTCAATCATGCAAAAATAAAATACCTACCTTCTTGCAGGTATGGAGGTAGATAGATTCTTCCTCTTCAGTGATTATCTTTCAGTGGATCCTTTCACATCCAGATGTTTTTGCAGTCTCCAATCAATAAATACAACATTATCAAGAGATGATTTTCCTGTTTTATTGAAGGGTCTAATAATATTAGAATGTGTGAAATAAACATGCTTCAATAAAATAATAAAAAGAACAGCTCCAGAAGAGGCACTATAGTGCTAAAATCTAAAAACATTATTTTTATTGACTTAATCCTTTTCCTGTATATATTCAGAGTTGTCATTACCTACAAGGTCTTGTACTGCACTGTGAAGATTAAGGAAATGGTGAAACAGATTAGCCTGATGGGAGATTTCTAGCTGCAAACTCTATAGCAGATACAAAGGTAGGATTTTCTTTGGTGTGGTTGTCTCAGTTTACCACTGAGATTACAGCCAGCTAAGCTGGAATTGTGTACCTCTAGTAAACTAAACACCAGCATCTTAAGCTACATATAAATTATCTCCCCTCTCTAGGTGAGGTGGTGCATACCTCTAATTCCAACATTCAGGAGGCCGAGGCACAAGCATCACCAGGATTTTGAGGCCAACTGGGGCTACATAAATGAGTTCAAGACCAGTTGTGACACCTCTCTGTAGAAAAACTGAAAACAAAAATTAAAACAAAAATTTTCCCTGTAAATTTAGTCATGAAAACTGAAAATACCTGTAAGATTTAATAATACTATATTTCTATACATATTAACACCTCTGAAAATTTGATTACCTCACAATTAATGGCATTTTTAAATGGCTTGCAGCCAGCAAACAACTTTGACATAGCTTCCGTTGCTTGTGCACATGTTACTTTGCTCACAGCTGTTTGTGTTGCCTTTACATCAATTGATTTGGAAGTATTTTGATGATAACACATTCTGAATTTGATTTGGTATTGAAAGCAAAGAATGCCAATGTACAGAAATTGACAGAGATAAAGAGCTGTGCATTTACTAGTTTTATTTTTTATATTTTTTAATTTATTTTTTATTTTATTGAAGTACAAATATCAATCAGGCAGTTTTAAGACACTTGAACAAGACAGATTCGATAAATTAATACATTGCAAACTGTTTTCATACTGTTTTGGTACTGTACTTACTAGTTTTATTGAACAGATTATATTACCTTATTTACTTAGAATGCTTGTCAATGAGTCATTTAAGGATCATTATTTCTATGCTGGTTGAATAATCAATTATTATACCTCCAAAGTATAAGTGCTTAGTAGAACAAGTATTCATTATCCAAAAATTATGAGCCTATGCTTGTTTTGATTTTGTGGTTCTGGCTAAGAGTCTACACTGCAGCTAAGAGCGTAGCTGAAGGCTTGACCTGGGGGGTCTCCTTAGAAGATGATCATTCACAGGGCTGGTGGCGAGACCTCAGCTCCTCTCCCTTCAGACATCTTTGTAGTGCTGCCTGTGTGATTCTGTAACATAAGCAAGGCTCTTCCTCATTCATTGACCAGACAGAGGTCCTGGAGAGACCAGGAAGGGAACTATGTCCTTCGTGGTCACTACTGCTTTATTCCATTCAATAGAAGGCCACCATGAAATTCCACACATCTTCAGAGAGAAAGAACTGGGTTGCACATGTAACATGCAAATTTTCTGGACATATTTTGTTACTAGCCACAGTAACTTTCTGTTAGTGCTTGGTAAGACTGGGAGGCCATTGGATAAATAAGCATCAGTCAATCACTTGGAAAACATTGGAGCACCTGTTTAAGAAAAGATGTATACATATATCAATACTACCAAAGCATGATATTTTGTGACAAAATATATGTAACAACCACTGCAGTGGTCAAAACAATGTAGTAGAATCATTCCTAATTTCAAAGATTTTAAGACTATCTGACACTATTTTATGTATAGTTTCTATTTGGTCTATGTAGAAGAGTAATAGATTGTTAAGAATCTATGTCTATTTAAGCAGTTGCTTCAATAGATATGAAATAAAAACTCTACCTGATAAGCAAACATCATATTATACTTGAATTAGAAATATTTTTAGTTCTTACTGGTAAAAATTGATAGCTGCTGAGATCCAGATAATTCAGTATCTGTGGTAAATTGCATTGTTTGGTTTCAATTCTTTAACACTCCCTGTATCTGAACTCCTTTATCATTAGAGCACCCTGTGATGTATGTGAGTGACCAGCCCTGCCTCTTGACCCAGAGTTAAAATGCTACCATAGATCTATCCATTCCATTGAGTCAATTTGGTCAACAGAATGTTAGCAGGCATGCATGAGGCAAGCAAAAGCTTCAACGTGTTTCCACTTGTTTCCTTGCACCCCCATGAGTACATGCCAGGACTAGTCTGTCAGAGGATGGGAGAAAGCCAACCAACTTGTCTGCAGGCCCCATCCAAAGTCACCCTTTACAGCTGACAGTTGTTCCTCAACCTGAGGGAGCCCAGCTCTGTTAGTGAAACTGACTATCTGTTTGCCTGTCTACTCACACTCAGCTATGTGAGCACTTGATGTTTATTGTTCCATGCCCCTGAGGTTTTGTGGTTTTATTTTGGGAGTAAGCAACAAATGTAACTTGCTTAGAGTTGTGTGTGTGTTTTCAAGATTAAGGTTGGAATATTTGTCTATTTTGATAAGGTTTTCCAGAGAAGTCCTGAAGCCCATGGATACAGCCCATTATGCTATAGTTGGATATCCATCCCAACCATGTGGACAGGTCTGCTGACACTGTGCCTCCTAACTCTTCAACTCTGGGAATAGTGCACAGTTAGGAGAAAGTAAGAGGAGCTTCTTAGGGCCAGAGGGCACCTGACTCTTCCTTTAGAGAACCATCATTTTTCTTTGCTTCATGTGGTCATGCTGCTCAGAAGGTGGACAAGAGACCCAGAATGGCCAAATGAACACCAAACTCATAAGGGTAACTGGAGTCTTCAATAACCTTTGGTTTGTGTGTTCCATAGGAAGAGGTAAGCTCTACTTTTGGGCTACTAATCAGGAAGGTGTAGCCTTAGAAATGTCAGTACCTTGGACTCCTGCAAGTATCAGAAGCCTATAGGAGAAGCAGAGTAAATTCCTAGGTGTGGAGAGATGGTTCCCTGAGAGCATTAAACCCTTACATATTTTGTCCTCCACATCTCATGATTTGAGTCAATAACACCCATTTTTGCCTTAAACTTATTTGATTTGACTATCATTTGCAACTGTAGTATTCAGGGTGATTAAAATGTTACTGAAAAAGCAAAAGTTCAAAATGTTACTCTTTTTTTGTACCGAGAATCAAACTCCAGACCTTGCTTTTGCAGGCAGGCACTTAAGCTTCTGAGCTATATCCACAGCCACTTGTTCAGAGTCTCACAGGTAGTAACAGGTAGAGGTACCATGGTTTCTATAAACCCTAGGATCATTTTATAACTGCATTTAACTTTTTAAAAAATTACATAGAACATTTATCCTCGCATGCAGTTCTATAAGTTCTGACACAGGCATAGATTGATGACAGGGTTTTACTGCTCTGTTGCTCCTCGGGATGTTCTCAAATAGTCTGACCTTCAACCTCTGATTAGTTCTCTGTCTCTAGAGTGCTGTCTTTTATTTGAGCCAGGACTGATGGCTATAATGTCTATAATCCCAGTTTTCTGGGAGCCTGCAGCAGAGGATTAGAAGTTTGAACACAACCTGAAAATTTAGTGATTTATCAAAACATTGTTTCAAAATATTGGTTTTCAAGAGTTGAGTTTGTAACTCAGTTCAGGTTCCCTGAGTTCATTGTGAGAGAAAGAGAGACAGAGACAGAGACAGATAGAGAGACAGAGAAACAGAAACAGAGCCAGAGACAAGCAGTCAGTCAGTCACAGACACAGAGCAAGAGAAAAGAGAGACAGACAGAGACAGAGAGACAGAGAATCTGTAACTACAACAAGCCTAGAAAGAACTAGAAAGAAGTATGGACAGAGTCTCTGTCAGGCAAGAGAACACCAGGGTGTCAGCCTTTGAGGTTTGAGAACTATGCAAGAGTGAGTCACAGGCCTGAAAAATATCACAAGAAAACATAAAAGTTTTAGTATTGCTCCAGAGGTGGCATCCATGAGAACTGTGACCTGCAATGTGGTCGATGAGGACCAAGTCCCGTTACCTCCCAGCTTGCCCTGTGATCAGCCAAACTAAGCTCTGGAGCCGAATGTGTAGTGGCATCGGGAGTCCTGATACATATGATCTCAAACATTAAACTTGTTCCTGGTAACTAAATTGGGAGGTCTGGTTTCAAAGTATGATAACACAGATATATAATGTTGGCTAAATTTATGAAGATAATTATAAAGTCAACTAATTCAAAACCAGCTACCTTTTTTTTTTTTTTTAGAAAAAGGAAATTGTGTGTGTATGTGTGTGTATGTGTGCATGTGTTACTTGAAACTGAACCGAGGATCTTTGTATTGAACTACATTCTCAATATTTCTCTTTTTTTGAGACAGGGTCTAGCTAGATCACTAGGCTACCTATACTAGGTTGGAACTTGCAGTCTCCCTGCCTCAGCTTCTTGGGGTGTTGGGGTTACAGCTGTGTTGCCATATAGCCAACTCTTATTAATGCTTTTTATTCATATTCCTTTGAAAAATCATCTGAGGCTCATTTCAGTCTGTTGCTCAGATTTTATATACAATCAAATTAGGAAATTTGATTGTATAAAAAAGATGTGCACCATATTTTTGGTAGCTATTCCATAAATTTTATTATCTCAAAATGAATTATGAAGCCCCATTCATTGAATAATCATATCTATCTAAAATAAAACCTTAGAGAAATGTAACTTCATGGAAACATTTGTGTTACTTACAAAAAAAGTGCATCATATTTTGAGATTTAAAATGTAGAAGAAAAATACAAGAATACTCTTGAGTAAATCAGAATTTTGGTCAAGGGACTATAATGGAGTTTTTCCTAAGAGGTATTTAAATTATATATACATTATGTTTGGCTCAGTTAACATCAGTTAATCTACTAAGTAGTGATGGTGAAAATCTGATTGTTGGGCTGGGGAGATAGCTCAGTGGTTTTAGCCCCTGCCTGGCACGCACAAGGACCTGAGTTTGATCCCCAGCATGCTATGCCAGCCTCAGAACTTGGGCATTGATGGCACATGCCTGTAATCCCCGTGCTGGGGAGGCTGAGACAGGATGATCACTATGAGTCTGTGATGCATAGAGAGACCCTGTAACAAATTAAAATTACTTAATGTTTAAACATCCGATTTATAAACCTGACATTATGTAAATATTCCAGAATATCGTTGATGCCAAACCTACAGCTTCCTTTGCTTTATGTCCCAAATTCTGACTTTATAAATCTGGGCAGAAACCCAGGAGACCCACTGTATTTCCTTTTCAAATTCTCCAGTGGATACTGGTGAACAATCGGGTTTGAGAACCACCAACATAGAATATACTCTCACAGAAAGTAGCTTTGATATTCCAAAGCCTAGAATTTGAGCTGCGATCAGTTGAAGGTCAAATACCAAAAGCAAACAGAAGGAACCTAATACTTCGGGACAAGAAAAGAAAGCAGGGCTCAGAAGAGAAAACTCAGTATCTGGGTGAAGCAAGCTTCAGGAACTGGGAAGGGGGGCCCGACTGCAGAGAAAATAACTCAGGAGCAGAACGCAGGAGAAAGCGAGAAGGCCAAGCACATGGAGACCTGAGGTTCAGAATTTGGGGTCCAGCCTGGATGGAGAATGAAGAAAGACTTTACCTTGCTGTAGATTCTGCTCTGCAAATTCCTCTCTGGAGTCTTTGCTTCCTCAGGATGAAGCATTCATTTGCTCAGGACCCAGCAGTCGGCCTTAGTGTAGATCAAGTGATGCCCACTGGCCTCTCTATGGGGTAAAGGTACTTACCAGACGGATTTTGTTTCAATGTACTAATGCCCCTGTGTGTGTCTGTAGGTAACACTGAACTATTTCAACTTCGTACGTTGTGCAACCAACCAATGATATTGACTCTATGCATATTGACTTTATGCTTGTAAAGAAAACCTAACACTGAATTTAATGTAGGTCAATTGAAAGACAGTTACTACTTTTTTTGGGTAACAGTAAGACATTTATTTCTTTATAATTTGTTCTCATCCATAAAAAGGACAGAGCACAGTCCTATACTACTCCATTGAAAAAATGATAAAAAATAACTAAAAAATCAATATTTATCAGTATCAAATAAAACTACTATCACCTTTCTTGAATACAAAGAAACAACAGATGTGTCTCTAGCTATATAAATTTAATTGAGACTTCTGCGCCTTAAAGCGTGGTACATTAGTCACTTTGACAACAGTGGAGGACCAGTGGTCCCAGCTAAATTTGTACAAGAGAATGAAGAAATGGAAAGCTTGAGTTATTATTAGTGTACGAGAGATTTTAGTCTATTTTATCTCTGTCACGAATTTAAAACTAAACAGCTTCCAAAGTCTGTTTCGCCTAACCGCTCAGAGCCGTTTCATGCAAAATCTAGCCAGTTTTGCTTTTTATTACCATACATTAGAAAATAAAAGGCAAGCATGCATTTGGCAAAAGATGTAGATAATGTTCGTTATATAAAAATGCCCAACGTGGGTCACATTGCAAAAGGAAAACCCCGAAGTGTAACAACAGAAACACAAATGTTTGTACAGAAGGCTTACAGAGTATTTTGTCCCTAAAGTCTGAAGTTATTTTATTTCCTTTTCAGATAATTAAATATCTTATGAAATCTGGCAAGGATCTGAAGACTGTTGACACACTTTCACTGAGAAATCATCAATCTTACTGGTTTTAAAAAGTTTCATTTTTATAACCAGGAGTTAAATGTAAATTAATGAGCTCTTTATTGATATTTTCATAAGGAAAACTTTAAACATTTACACATAGATATATTGTACAAAAATTATACAAATTAAAGATAGGGGGTAAAGTAGTAGTAGATCTATGTTGCTTCCTGTAAATATTTTTTTATGAACCTATAAGATATCCTTTCTAAAAAGATAAACTCTATCTCTAATTAGTTAGCATGGTTGTGCTAATAAAATAGGATTACACCTCCTCAAGCATCAAACATTGCACTGTTTCAGAAGCCAGCTGATTCTTTGTTACCCGAGTTCTTTCACACCCACTTACAGACACATTTCCTTGCACACCACAAAGAATAAAGAAATAAGAATCTTCCTTTTCATAACTTTTAAAAACCCTAAGCACCAACACTCGGGAGACACCACTAGACACACTGCCTGTGTACCCTTGACCTACCAGTGTGCAAACTCTTCAATCTATCAGCATATTGATTTGGTATTTTTAGCCAGTTTTCATATGGTATTGAGCGAGAAATGAATTTAAAACTGAATTTCCTTTTTTTATTTTTAAAAAGAAAGACTATTACAGATTTTTTTCAACCCATGAGTGATTTCTTAATTCTGTGCCTTCAATTGAAAAAAAAAAGATTATACTTAGGAACGAAGCACAAAAACAAAGATGGCAGAATATTATTAGGTAATTCTGATATTCACTTAACTGTCATTTATTCCTAGCTGCATTAAGACTTGTATCTCAGTAAAAAAAATGGAAGCACTCTATTTAGTATTCATCATCCCACATATGAATAAATACAGTACGATGATGGTACTCCAGAAACAAGATACAGTTTTTGAGGTTTGACACTGATGATAAGCTTAAAACAACTTCAGAGTGAAATACAAAAGTAAAAACGCTTCACATCGTGTGTTAACTTCCCCATTAGAAAACTAACTGAAAAGTACGATGTTGTGAAGAGCAAATGTGTAGAAAATTACTCCAAAAATAACAATACTGATGGAATGGTTCTATAATTTGGTTTTCAACATTTAAAATCCTTCAACTCACTCAGTAAAGTGATTTGGTGGTGGAATTTATGTGAAAATATATCTGCTCTTTTTTTGCAGCAAATTCTAAATCTCCTGAATGATTGGGTCGTTCAAAAATATGGAGAATGCAAAACAGAGGGAATAGTAGGAGAGACTACTCTACTCTCACACTTACCACATGATTAACATTTCAACCTCTACTGTATTTCACAACTTGTCATTAAATTTAAAGCACCTGTGTGTGGTGATTTTACTTTCACTTTACAGCCTATAGTATTGAATTGAACACCTTATCTTGTCCCACTGGATTAAATCATGCAACTGTCACAGAATGGGTTAAGTGCTTTATAAGGCATATTGGAACGAGTTAAAAATCATTTTAGATCCACTTAAAAGTTTATTCTTTTGGATGAAGGGGTTCCTGAATGCCTCAGTCACGATGTGTTGTAAATCAGTTGGATAGTTTGTTAAAGTAAAATTCATTTGGCTTAGGACAGAGCCGCAGGAGCTGGAAGGAATCGTCTCTCCAGGATGACGGGTGGTTGGGAGCTGGGCAGGGAGCATCAGCTGTCGCACCACACTCAGAATTCCAAGTGGACGAGGACGGCGAGGGCCGGTAGCAGCGAGCCAAGGAGACTCAGACACAGGGTGGACGCACCTGCAAAGTGAGGCAGAGGGTACTGATCACTGGGACTCATGTCACCATTACTTCTGGGGACTTTTCACCATGCTGCCCGGAAAACCAAATTCTTTCTACACAACTGATTTTTGGAGAGATTTGAGAAAAACGAAAGTATGTGATCAAAGATGTGTGTGTGTGTGTGTGTGTGTGTGTGTGTCTGTATGGGGGCGGAGACCATGTGGGCTGTTTAGACTCTGGTAATCATTTAAAATAATGAGACCACAAATGTTTATGTTATTTCTATGATCCAGCAGTTCCAAATTCCTTCCAGAAGAGGAAAGGGTCAAGAAGCATATTAAATTAGCAAAAAAAAAAAAAAAAAAAAAAAAAAATAGCTTTTTTGAAAGTAGGATAAAAAAATACAACAAAAATGCATTTACCTAGACAGTAATATCATAAATATCTTGGAAACAATTGTGAATAATTTCAAGTCCCAATGAATTTAAGATATTTAGGCACTCAGACAAGGATAATGACAGGTGTTTCTAATAATATTAATCTTTCTCAACTACTAGTCTATTGCCCTGAGATACTGTACCATAAGATAGAAATGACATAGCAGCCTAGGAACCCACACCAATGTGTAGTACACTGTGGGGGCCACCAGAACGGGTCTGTCTACATCAAGCAAGCTCAAGAGCCCACGTGATGTGCCCATGGAGAAGCACTGTGAATTGGAACCAAAGAGGCAGTGTCCTCCTTTCCATTCTCTGCACCTTTCAGAAGCTAACTTCAATGAACACACACTGGAGTAAGTGCAGACCTAGAAAGTGTAGCCAGTGGACTGCAAAGGAACAGATTTTAAAAGTCAAGTCTTAGAAGTTTATGCTTTAAATTTAAAGCCTTATACATTATTATCTATCATATTAAAACCAGCTTCCTTGTTTGTAATATTTCTCTTATATTCAGGAATACTTAAGGTGTATCTCCCAGACAGCTAGACACTAAATTCTCATCATATCCCCAAGAGGTAGAAGACAATCTCCAGCCTGAAATACCTTTCACCTGTGGCCTCTCCGCTGTGTGTGATATACATGGAAAACATAAAAGAAAGCTTTATTCAGCACAAAGTTCATCTTAGAAATAAACAAAACAGAAAAGGTCAAAACCTGAGGACTGAGGAGGAATACAAGGCTCTTATAAAGGGTCCGCTAAGAGCTTCTTAAAGCCTCGATAATGTGAATATTGAATAGCAATATGAATAATAACAATAACACCATTTTTGACAATGCCAGCTGCTGTTTACTGTTCTGTAGCAACACGGTGAAATCTGAGTTGGGCACACATGCATATTGCCCATGAACACCACTGCCCACAACAGCAAGCAAGTCTTTCTGGATGTTCTTACTCAGATTCAGGTAAAAAGACTCTCTCCAGGCCGATCACCAGGAGAGAGAGACAGGACTCGGCCTCCATTGAGCACAGAGCCAAAGGCCATGTTCTTCATCTCCCTCTGCCATGATCCTGAAGATAATTTTAACAAGAGACCAATTTTGAAAATGTGTAAAGGCACTGCACCCTGTACCTAATGTGTCAGGACAAGGGAACAAAAAGAAAATAAGTCCATGTGTGCAACAAAACCTCCATTCACCCTGTTTTCAAGAGCATTTTTTGGTATTTTATTATTTCTTACCATGTTAGGGTGTTTTTTAACTTTCAACTTTTCTACGTATTTTAAACCATGCAAAAATCCACAAATTATTTTATTCTTATAAAAACCTCTGTCACAGAGTAAAACATTTAGCTTTTAATGTTTGTCCTAATTTAAATAATAAGCTTGGCCTGGGCATGTGGCTTGGCACAGGCCAAACTGGCTGCCGTTAAGAAGTTGAGTCAGTTATGGACGCCATGTTGAAGTTTTGGTGTTAGCTGGAAAGCTAAATAAAATTTCATAATTTGTGGTTACAATATCAGGATATTTGATTTATTTAAAATGAACTCATGTTTATGTGTGTTATATTTAATTTGTCTAATGGCTCAAGCTTATATAATTGTGGTCTTCATCTTAAATTCTCTTTTATAGCTTAAGCAAAAATTAGAGAGCTGGATGAATTACTATTCAAGGCTATATAAATGTGGGATATACACATTAGAGGCCTTTAATGTATAATGTTTTCATGCTTAAAATTATATATAGGTCATATTACTGCTATCAAGAGTAGCTCAAGCACTTAGATGGTATATAGTAGGCAGATATTTGCCTTTGACAAATCTATTTAAAGCTAAACACAAGCAAATCATCAACCATTAGCTCTATCAGAAGAAATGTAAAGCCAATTTATTTTCCTTTTTGTTTCTGCAGAACCGGGGGTTGAACTCACACCCTTGCGCTTGCCAGGGAAGCACTTATTTCACTGAGCCATCTCCCCAGCCCCTGTAAAGCCAAATTAGAGTTCTATGTGTCTTCCTCTGGTTTATCTTGATTTTATTTATTTATTTATTTATTTATTCATTCATTCATTTAGCCTAAACTCCCAGATATGTTACTTCTTTTAGGAATGATGCCTGTGAAAGGGAGATACATTTGGAGACTAGAAATTTAAATATTAGGGTTATTTCATGTGAAAGTTAAGAATTTTTCTTTGATAAGCAACAGTAACTTTCCATTTTTAATGACATCTCCTTTCCAACACTTATATTTGATCACCGTGATCCAGTTCAGGCTGTGGTAGCTTGGCTATTGCTGATTATGCCATCATGCATAGAATCTTGCTTTATTTTCTCTTTTTGTATTCACAACTGTCACCCTCTCTAGAGTATAAACATCTCAAAAATTTTATAAATTAAGTCACATTTTCACCTGTGTGGACCAATTCCTGGGCTAGAATATAGAATGTACTCAAAACACATTGATAAAGAGTTGAGTCATGTTTTCATTAGTAAGAACTGAGCCTTTTTAGATTACAGATTGGAAGATGGGGAAGAACACAGTAAATAGTAGGATGAGGAGGAATGGTTAAGAAGGAAGGATTTCTACTGAAGCACACAGTGTGACCTGAATCAAACCTTTGATACTTCTTTTTTTTCATTTTTTTTCCTCTGGATTAATTCCTGCAATATTTGGAGAACACAAGCAAGGGAGAGGCTTACTTCTTTGCATGAGTTTTCTTAATATTTTTCTCAAACTATATTAAAATCCACAACATGAAAAGCATTTATCTTACCAAGTCCCATTGTTATCTATCTTGTTTTAAAAGGATATCACTTTTGACTTATTTTGGTATTATAATTTCTAATGCTTAGGTAAGAAAGTGTTGTGGTAAGATAGTTGATTCCCCATTACTGAGTGCTGTGCTTATTATTCGTGGGGTGTGTTAGGTACACATCAGTGGGCTTTCCTGTTCAAAGTCTCTGAGTTCAGTAAAAGTGCTGAGATGGCAGGACATTTAGACAACAGAAAGAGTACAATCTTGTTTTGAGATGGAAAGAGTAAAATTAAGCTCAGGTAGAAACAACAAAGCCACCCACCCATCTTTCTTCAGGATAGCAAAAAAATAAAACAAAACAGACAATGTCAACTATAGAGCTTATAGAGGATTTACCATGGTCACACAGCAGTGGCACACCTTTGTGGCTTCCTCCTTCAGTGGGCAGTGTTTTATCACAACAATGGCCCAGCAATGCATTACTCTTCCTACCTGTCAGTGGGAAGCCCCAGCTGCTAAGCCATCTGCTCCCAGCCCCAGGCCCTGGCCCCAGGTCATCACTGATTCTCTGATTCCCAGCTCAGCCACAGGAGCTAGTCGGGAACTAATGACCACTTTCCTTAGATCTTCAGACCTCTTCAGCAGGAAGCATCTTACCTAAGTCGCCAGCACTGCCGCTTGAATGATGTGTTATGACTGCTAGTTGCTCTGGGTGCTTTTCTTGCTGCATTCATTTAATAAATCTGATTTTGTCAGAATACAGATTTGCTCATTTTTAACTATTTAAACTTCTTAGACACAACTTATGCTGGAAACACAAGCACTCAGTAGCCAAAGGCAAAGGGCTTTGAGGCAAGGCGAATGAAGTCCAAATCTTGCCTATCCCCTTTCATGGCTGGATAATGCTGAATATGTTCTGAGGTCATTGAATTTTTGTTTCCTTCAACTATAAAATGATAATGATATGTCTCTTACACTTTTATTGTGAGAATGGAGCATATATATGTCTATATGTTGAACATATACATGTACATATAAGGCTCATGTATGTACAATCAATCATTAATATATGGAAGCCCACCACAGCTGGGGGAGGAGAGCTTTATTTCAATATCAGCTGGGACCATATTTGATTCTTTGCTATGTGAAGCTGCATCACCCCAGGGAGTCAATGGGGCCCTTCTTATCAGAGTCTGAAAACATTTGATGTAAAGCACTGAAGCAAATGCATACCTAGCAGGACACTCACATAAGTGGTAGCATTCAAAGTACATTTGATTGCCTATTCATTGCTTGGAACTTGTATGCATGTTTGGAAGAGTAAGACAAAAAATAACCATAAACTAGATACTTAAATTTTCTGGACATCTGGCTCTAGGGTCTGTCTCAGGGTCTCTGTGGCATGGTACATGGTAGCCAGAGATCTTTGGTTTTAAATAAGAGAAACCCAAGAGAAGAAAGAGGGGCTGGTACTGGCTTTAGGCACAACTAAAGGCAGAAAAGTGAACACATGCGCTTCCCTATCTCTGGCTTCCATCTCTAGTTCCTTTGCATATTGCCTTGTATTCTCCTCCAAAATAGAAATGTACTCCAAATGTCCACGAGCACTCAGCTCAGTTACAATTACATTTCCTCAACCCATGCAGGTGGTATCTCCTTACCCCTACTTCAGCGAGAACACTCATGGAAATTTGTGAGAGTTAGAACCCCCAACACACACACCAGTAACTGTAGCTGAGAAAGTAGATCTCTATAACCCAACAGTTTCCCACTAACAACCTAACCACTGTGGCGAATGTCATGTACCAAAATGACAGCTTTGAGTTTCATCACAAGAAGACAAGTTGGTTTCCCACTGAAAGGCTTTGTGGAGTTGGGAGAAGGAGATAGATTCTGGGACAGAGAGTACATTTTAACTAAAAGGATCAATGCTCACTGAGAAAAGTAAAAGCAACACAGGATATTCAATAGCCATCAGACTTGAACACAGTGACCTTGCTGTTAAGGAACATGGCACAAGGATAATGTTCTGTTCAAAGAGCCAGAAAGATAGCTCAGTGGATTAAGCGCCTGCTTAGGCAAGCAAAGGGACCAGGGCTCAGTCCTTGGCACCGAGGCTGCTGAGTGCACTGAGCCAGTGAGCGAGACTGGGTGTGATGGCGCATGCCTATAATCCCAGAGCTGTGAATGTTGAAACCAGTCTATGAGTCTGAGCTGTGGAGTGAGACCCTATGCCAAATACATTTTTAAAAATATACTGCTCAAGCCTTCGTGTGTTATGTGTGTTGTGGTAATACTGTGTAATGGAACAGTGGTTGCAATTGATTGCTCACCTGAGTTACTCAAGTTATGCAGTCTCTGCCTTACACAACTTTTACCTACTTTCCAATTGCTTGAGGCTACCAAGATAAGACAAGAAAGTGATATATTTAGCTACTGAAAACCTAAAACAAGTATTTCCATAAACCACTCAGAGAAGCAGAGTCACTGCCTGGAGTAGCCGATGTGGACCATTCAGATTGGTCCGCATAACTAACCTTATTAATTTGTAGAAGAAGAACTTTCAGAAAGAGTTGGTCACTTTACAAATTCATTCACATGTAGGCTATTATTCTGAGTCAGTAACAGAGAAGTGCTTACCAGTTTCTTTGGGGGCTTGATTTAGCTCAACCAGTTGGGAAGTACACATCTATCACTAGCTGTATACCCTTCAAACGATTGTTTGCATCTGATTTTCTGAGAGGATTTGATGACAAAGTTAATTAGATACTTAATTTCGCACATTTTGTGCTAGAAATCAGTGAAAACAATCATGAAAAGAGGAAAGGCTTTGTCTGAGTAAGTGAATCCAACTTAATATATGGATTATTTTCTTCAGCAAGACAATTAAGAGAAAAAAAAAACTTACGTAGTTCAGTTTTCTTGAAAAACCTAACATGTGGTCAGTTAAAAGCAAATGTTTAGAATTTTCTAGGCTACTTGGATTTTATGCAATGTATGGGATCAAACAACTTTGGAATTAATATTGGCTGATAGGTTTTTAAGGAATTATGTCTCCTTTTTATCCTTGCAAATTTTCCTTTGTATGATTGCTTCCTTCCCAGATACACACCCCCTTCTTCATGCCGTTTAAACTTTAGTAACAGTGAAAATACAGCTAAGAGCTGAAATACAAAAGCTACAAAACTTTCTCATTGCTATTTCTTTCTAATTAAAATGAATTTTAAAAAATTTTTAAATGTATGTTCTACTTAACAGATTAAAAAACAGATTAAAAAAATGCTTGTCTAGAAACCAATAAATGTTTTTCAGAAAAACTCTTGCAGTTCGGTGAAATTTTGGTGAATAATTTCTTTAGGTTTTATACCCAAACTGCTACTTTTATAAATGCCAACATGTACTAGAAATTAAATAATTGCTCAATGAATAGACGTTTTTGAGTACCAAAAACCAAACTCAAGACTCTGTGCTCACTAGGCAAGTGCCATGCCACTGAACTAGACACCCGACTTGGAATAAACTTTTCAAGATTTTCACCACAAAATAATGCAAGTCAGTGAGCTCATGGACATGCTAATTAGTTTAAATAGAGATTCAGGTATACATACATAACATATACCTACATTAAGCCTCATACTGTATCTGATAAATATACCCAATTGTCTTTTGTCAGTTAAAAACAAATTAAATGGTTTAAAAATTAAGGGACATGTCAGTTTAGAAAGTTAGTTAGATTTCCAAATAGCTGTCTTGGGAAAATCCCCACACTGTTTTCAAGTTCAAATCAATTAATTATTTAAATTTATAATTATCAGCTTAAGAGTTTGTAGAAAAGAAAGTGAAAGTCAGAAAATAGAGTGGAGTGGAACTTTTAGGCATGGCAGAACTTTTCTACATTTGATGATTTTTTTTTAAATTGCCTTGGGATAAACAAGTGTCTGTGTGTCACCTTGCTTATTTTGATATGGATGATTTAATCTCCTTTGACCTCTTTGAAATAGGAAAATACTAAGCTATATTGAAAAAAAACTTGAAACCTACTTCTACTTTTCCCAATATACAATTACGTAACTGGGGGAAAGGAGATTTTAGGGGGACTCAGACATGGTCCTGACACTGCTCCGACCTGTCACTGTTTCACTTCTCCAGGATGTGCATTTTTGTGCTCTGACATGATAGGGCTCAGTATTGTGAGTTCTAAGGTTCCTACGACGGCCATGAGTCTATGATTCTAAGAAAACCATAACATATTGGGGAATGCCAAGCAATGAACTGTAAAAATTGGCAATATACTTGTTATATTTCTCATTACTCATGATAATCACAGTTGGTACTAGTTTATTACTGCCCATGAATAGCTTAACCTGGTAGGGAGTGTCTCTGCTAGCTTCTTTCAATGCTGTGAAACCTACTAACCCTGCTGCTCCTACTTGTTTGCCTGTTCCGAAGCCACAAGCAAAACAGATACTTTTGGCTGAAGTACACTCCACTGGCAGTTTATCCTGGCAGTTGTAGCTGCTTCTTACTATTTTTTTTTTTTTTTTTTTTTTAGGAACCAGGGATTGAACTCAGGCCCCTGCACTTGCCTATTCTACTGAGCCATCTCCCCAGCCCTCCCTTCTTATCATTGACATGGTCTTTCCCTGTCAAAAACACCAGACTTTCAGGATGTATTATCTCCAATACATTAGAAAAACATATTTTCAAGGGAATGATGACCACTTATTGGCTGAGTAACTTGAAGGCAAGCCGTCGATCAGCCTCATCAAAAAGGTTGTGCTTGAAAATCCAATTTTGATAAAGACTTTTTGCAAAGGGAGGACATAAGTATGAGTACTTTTTTCTTTTTTTTTTTCCTAATACATTTGGTACAGGGTCCCATGAAACAGCTTGGACTACTAGTGACCCTCCTCTTCTCCATGTAGAAAATCTCCTGTTTCCAGTGCTGGAATTACAGGCATGCACCACCATGCCTGGTCTAGATGGCCAGCCCTGCACACCTGAGGCAGGATTGATAATGTCCCTGTATTTGCCAAACAGGCAATTAGATCACTGAGCTATCTAGTCCACTCACTAAGCACTTTCAATGTGGGCTTAGCTGCTTCTTTAGAAATGCAAGGTGACATTTGTATAGGAGCATGAAATTTGGGGCGAGGTAGAATTTTACTTGACTAGCACTGCTGTTCACCTCAGTGTGTGACTTTTCACAGGCACTTGTCCTCTTCGAGCTCCATTTCTCTCTATGTAAAATGG
Organism: Ctenomys sociabilis; assembly: GCA_004027165.1. NCBI lineage: Eukaryota > Metazoa > Chordata > Mammalia > Rodentia > Ctenomyidae > Ctenomys > Ctenomys sociabilis. The sequence goes on along the minus strand of PVKA01018059.1, from coordinate 15,535 downwards.
GGAATATAATACGCAGTAAGGTATTTACAAAAATTAAATTTTTAAAGATATTTGATATGTAAAGACTGTCACTTATGAATTTAACATAAAATTCAATTTTTCACTAAAATTATTTAGTATTTATAGTGAATATAGGCAGATCTTGAAATCAGACACATTATTCTACAGAATGCACAACACACATGTAGTAGATTTCATGGGTTTGTTTCATTTCCAACTTATACCAAATCTTCAATAGTAACATGCAATTTACTTAGTTTTGATCAATGTACCAGTACAGGGCTTGATACACTGTGTCAACCTGAGAAGTTCAGAAGTTTAATTAAGTGACTGAGAGAGCTAGGTTCTTACTTTGTGCAGGAGGAGGGCATGAGCCCTGTGTAGTTCTTCACCCCCTCCCTCGGGCATGGAAGCCCTTCCCTAAGCCATGGAGTAACTCTGCACTTGAAGGATGTGGAAAGGGAACGGAGGCAGGGTGCTTGGTGCCACTTCCTCAGAGGGGTCTGGGTTTTCCCAGTCAGTGTGGAAGGAAGAGAGGCTTGCTAGCTGCTGCGCAGCTGGGGCTTCTCCCTTTGGTCTTTGCTATTTTCTGCCACTGTGAACTGCTGCCCTCTGCCGTGTGCTGCTCTGCCTCGGAGCCACCAGGTATGAACTGAAACCTCCACCAACTGTGAGTTAACTAAACCTTTCCTTTCTTAATTTTGGGAATCGGGTACTTTGTAAAAAGTAACTGATACACCTAGCAACCGGAGGCAGCTTATTAGATCGTCTCTGCATTTGGCCTTCACAATAGCTACTTGATAGAACAATCTTCGTAGTAGTAGCCAGGATTTCACTGAATCCAATTAGCACCAGCTTTATTTTTTCTTAACTTGATTAATGTTAGATAGCCTCATAACTTCATGAGGGGCCCATTCGATTCTGCTATGTTCCCCAAATTCATTTTTGAAGCACAGACACAGCAACATGCATCAAATACTTAAGCGTGGATATGTCCTCCGGTGTCTTGGTGCCTTCCTGGGTCAGGTTTATAGCTCCTTTCTGTCCAGAGTTCAGAGGTGTAGTACTTTGACGTGAGTAAGACTTCCAGAGCATTTTCTAGAGCATTGAACCCACGGCCTTCTGGACCTACTTAGAAATCAGGATGACTGTGCCCTGTTGTTTTCTTTCTCATTTGTTCTATTGCTTTTTTTTTCTGTTTAGGGGTGACTGGGTAATATTTTAGAGGACTGTTTTTTTTATTTTTATTTTTAGGGAAGGGTCTCCAATGTGTTTAGGGCCTCACTACTAGATTGGACTCATAGTGATCTGCCTGTTTACAGCCTTCCAAGAGCTGGGGTTACAGGTGCACACCACCATGCCCAGTCTCATTTGCCTTCTCAGTGCACCCAGGGGTGGGGCCAGCACGGCAGGCCTGGGAATCGAACGCCCAGCTCCTGTGCCTCCTTGCAGTGCTTTAATCCACTGAGCTATTTGGCTAGCCCTTAGAATACTGACTTTAAAGAGAAAGAGTAAAACTAGTTGATCATAAGAGTTAATTTTCCTTAGCCTAAATAAATATATCTAAAGAAAAGAAATCCAAACCAATATGACCAGATGTTCCAACAAAACGTGGAATCCTTCTCTGTTCTCCTTTTCCATGGTGTAGGTGATCTTTTGTTGGCTGTGACATCTATGCTGCAGGTTGTGGTGGGGCACAGCGACTACTGACAGCTGAAGCCAGAGGCCCTTGCTATTGGGAAACTGGTTGTCATGAGCATCCATGCATGGAAAGGGTGCGTTGTGTGAGGATCTTTAAAATGACAGGAGAGAGGAACTACATGTAGTAAGTATACAGTTCCATGCCTATTTATCATAGCCCTGTCTTCGTGGGAGAACTCGTTCCTCAGTTCTGGGAGAGGACAGGCGCCTATGACAAATGCTTAGAGATGGGCATGGTGGTTCACATCTGTAATCCCAGTCCTGGGGATTCTGAGGCAAGATCATTGTGAGTTTACCCAGCCTGGGCTACAAAGTGAGCTCAGTGCCAGCCTGAGCTGCATAACAAGACCCTGTCTCAAAAAACCAAAAAAAATAAAAATAAATGAAAATAAATAAATAAATAATAATAATAGAATTCTTAGAACAGTGGCTCCTTTCTGGGCTGTGGGGATGCCCTGGAAAACCTTCTGTTACAGCGGCAAACCCGAAAGCAGAAGCTGAATTCCACTTTCTGTGGTTCCTCCGGGGATCCTACTGAGTAGCAATCATTCAGGTGGGTGGTCTACTTGGAAGTTATTCTGCTTTCCTATGTGTGGCTGATTTTATCAAAAAAGACATGTGAATTAAATCTGAATTTCTGTTTTTACTTCTGGTTTTATTTTAGAAAACGAAACATTCATCTAACAAGGAGAAAAAACTCAGAAGTGACTTCAATTATTTGTAAATGTCTCGGACAATCTGATCCATAGCATTTCCTTATTAAACCTCAGTTCAATTTATTGGTCTATTTTCATTGCTTACTCAGGGCCTCCTCTGCCCAAGCTACTTTGAAGCAGGCTTTGTTACTTGCTTTGCCTCATGTGCAGTTTGAGTAGGTCACTTTCTCTTCTTTTACAGGGGAGAGACCTGGTACTCACACTTACCCACTTAGCTGAAGGCAGAATTTGGGAAATTTTTAAATCCGAGTCTAAGTTGAGCAACTCTTAACATCATTAGGGAATGCAAAGGTCCACCCTCCTTAATGGAACAAGTGGGGAGCTGAAAAGCACTACCAGCACCTCCCTGCGTGCCCAGCCACGCCAGCCGAGGGCCCTGGCCTCCTGGTTTCAGTGATGATTCAGGAACACAACTGCCTTGGAATCTCACTGTGGGGAAACTAGGCCAAAAGTCCAGTTTAGTCTCACTGATTTATCGTTGTCTTTTTTTTTTTTATTTTACAGAGAAAACAATAAAACAAAATTTCAAAACAAGATGATAGAAGGTCAACGATGGTTAGTGTATTCTAGTCAGGCTCCAAACACAGTAAAGAAAAGACTTGCTTTTATCACTTCTGCAAGGAGTTTATAAAATCAACAGAATATTTGCTCCTTTCAAACCACAAGGAGTTTAGGGGAAATGCCTGAAGAAATCCTTTTTTTTTTTTTTTTTTTTATCCTGAATATGTCAGTTCCTATAATGCAAATGAGAGGCTAATTTTTTCTTTCCACATCAGAATCTTTATCAGTGCTATCTTCCTCTATTAAGTCACTTATACAATTTATACTCATTATTACCTTTTTGTCCTTGATACTTGTGTTCTGTTTTCAGCAACGTATTTGTGTTTTATACAGAGGGAAAGGCAAATATCAATCAATGGTGATATGCTATCATTTTTCAGGAATTCATAGTGAATATCGCTATTGAGGGGAGAAAAGAAAGAAGCCAGAAAGAAGTTTGAGAGGAATGGCTCAATTTGAACAGAGTACACCTTGACTGGACTGTCCTCACTCCTCGTTTTCTTCCCTAAGTTCAGGCTTTTCGGTTTGTAACAGGACCACCTCTCTCTCTCTCTCTCTCTCTCTCTCTCTCTCTCTCTCTCTCTCTCTTTCTCTCCCTCTCTCTCTCCTGCTCTCTCTCTCTCTCTCTCTCTCCAGAGATTATTCTTACAGCACGTACCCAGCCTTGTGCACTGCTTAGCTAGGGCTCTGATGGCAGCCACAGCCCGAGCTAAGTGATGATGTCACTCCGTTACTCATGCTATAACACTAAGAGCCGTTCTGTAAATGCCTCTTCTGTATCTGCACTGTATCAGCCTGGTAACCAAGATCCACTGACTTCATCTGCAGTACAGCTCAGAAACCTCCCCACTCCCCTCTGTCTTTATTGCCTCCATCTTAGGAATGTTGGGACTCTGCACCTTTTTTAAGTAGAAGAAAGCAACAAAGGAAAACTTGAAGACAATGAGTGTAAGTGCCCCACTTGACAAGTCTGATTACAACCTACACTCAGATTGTGTCTGCTCTGCTTCCTTTTTCTTCTGGCTTCCAGATTCACTGAATGCAATGCAATTTCCATGCTTTGTCATTTGCTTCCCATATAGCAACGCCCTGCTACGTGTACAGCTGGAAAAGTGTTCTTGCAAGATTCACTAGAACTGTCACTCCTTAAACAACAGCACATAGATTTAATTATTTCCTCTTCAGTGTTTGCTTCTACAGAACTTTCTTTTCTTTTCTTTTCTTTTCTTTTCTTTTCTTTTCTTTTCTTTTCTTTTCTTTTCTTTTCTTTTCTTTTCTTTTCTTTCCTCTCCGCTCCTCTCCTCTCCTCTCCTCTCCTCTCCTCTCCTCTCCTCTCCTCTCCTCTCCTCTCCTCTCCTCTCCTTTCTTTGCAGTACCAGGGATCAAACTCCAAACTTTGACTTGCCAGGAAGGCACTTGTGAGCTATCTCTCTGCTCCTGCTTCTACAGAATTTCATACACTGTGCCATGATTTTTTTCAACTTTGTTAATCTTCTATGAATGGAGGGTTTGAAAGTAGAAAATTGAGACTGTTCATCAAACCCTCCATGTACACATCTGACACTTGATACATTTTGTTGACTAGGTTAATGGTCAAACTTCTAAAACTATATTGTTAACTCATTTTTTGGATTCTTCCAATCTACTACAGTTCTACTATGCACATTCCTTCTCTCTCTAGTCTACTCTGTCTGTGTCACAGAAAGATCGTTCCTGAGAAAAAATAGCACAGGGAATTAGTTTCTTTATAAAATCTCCACTTTGCTGTAGAATCAAAATCAAACAACTACCCCATCCAAGCAATAATCAATGAAGTGTTCAATTCAGAAACATGAAAAAATTATTTAACTGGCATATATTCTATGAATATTTTTGTTAGATAACTATAGGTGGATTTTATAATACAGGTCAAGAAGGAAACAGAATTCACCAAGAGAAATTAGCTACACACCAAATTTTGAAAATTTTTTCTCTTGTGAAAATTCTGTGGTGGCAGTTGTAAAATTTATGTGTGATTTCACACTTGTCTTGCCTTATGTAATGACTGTGTCTAGCTCTATATCTTGCCAGCAATGGGATAAAAGGCTGTTCCTTTAGAAAAATACATTCAGATAATGTTTTAATTTGGCTGTTGTAGCTTTTACTGAATCAGAAGAGTTTTCTACTTGTACATATGGTCCCTTGTTAATTAAAAGAAAGTAACCTGAGGTTATGTAATTCTTCCCCTGGAAGGATCATGTGGATTCTTTCTGCTTAGATAACAGATTAGGCTATGGCAGGTCCTCTCCCACATAGCTAAGAGAATCAGGTGCAGTTCAAGGTGCTGGAAACCTCACCTCGGCCTACCCCGCACTCATGACTGAACCAGCTGGGCCCTTCCGCTATCTCTGCTGCTCTCCTTTTCTCCCGTGTCATGTCCCAGTTTCAGGTTCTTCTTAACAGTGGCCATGTGGAGTTAATTACATCTGGGCATAGTAGAGAAATTCAGAGCTCATACTTCAGAGTTAGAACTAAATCATGTGAACTCTGGCTTGTCACTTTACCAGCTCAATGACTCTGGGCAAGTTACTTAAATACTGTGAACTTCAATTAGTTCAATAAAATGGTAATAGTAACATTTACCTAATTGAATTATTGTAATTATTAAGGATGCAGTACACTGCCATTATGAATAAATATTGCATAGTTGCTATTTCTTCATGCTTTTATAAATACAAAAATGTTCTGACCTGCTCTGTTTGTCAAAAAAAATTCATGGCATTCACCTGGGGACTCCACTGGCCATATTTCAAAGAATTTTCATAATGGACTCAGGACTAAAAAGGTGTCTGGTCAGGACCAAGGTGAGGGCAGGTACAGGGTGAAGATGGGCATTCAGGACACTCATTAAGCCTAGTGAGAGGAGATCAGGGTGCACTGCCTGCAATTTAACTGTCCTGGGCTGCCCAAGGTTGGCAAACTGGAAAGGGGGACTGGGTACCCAGAGGAGGCTTCTGCTTCTTTCAGTAAGAGCGGATCCCAAGCTGTAATGCTGTGGGGAGGTAGAGAGAGGAGAGATGAAGTCACTTCTGGGGCAGGCACATCGACTGGATCCAGCTCGTAGGTAGACATGCTGGCTATTTTAAACTAAGTAGGCAGATCACAACTTCTGCATTTCAGATCAATTATTTCCTTTAGAAAGATAGCTTCTCTAAGTCTTAAGAGAAGAGAAAAAATTGAGCTGCCAAATTTCAATTGCTGGTGAAATAATTTCAACACAAGGAGAGCCCATTCCTCCTGGGCCCAGCAATGACCTCTTCTTGTCCCAGAGACCACAGCTCAGCAACAATGAGCCACAAGCACATCATTGGGGGGTCAGGTCCATGGCACAGGGAATGCAAACACCCAGGAAAGAGAAAAGAGGGACAAGGGCTGGGACCCCAGGAAGGAAGCTTCCCAGGTGTGGGGGCTGTGAGCTAAGAAAGAAGGGACAAGATACTGTACCTCACATGCATATTTTACAAATGTCCTCATAATTTCAGTCATAACAAAATACTGGGTGATAAGTTCTTTATTAAAAAGAGAGAAGCTAATGAAAACTTACCATGGTTATTAAACCAACTACAAATTCTTATGATAAGATACTGCTTTGTATTAATCTAGTTCAATGACAGCTATACTTGATTTTATGTTAATTTTAGTTGATTATTTATAGAATACTCTCAAAGTAGTTAACAAAAACTCCCCAAATCACCAGAATTCACAGAAATAAGCAGTCTTCTAAAAAGCTGATTCTATGTTATTAGCAGGAAAATATAATCGGTGAAAAGCTAACGAGAGAAACAGAAAAACAAAATAGATTTCATCTATGAAGTACATTTATTTCCTGCATGAAGTTCATGTTTATATGTACAGATGCAGGCGGTTGCTCACAATAACTGTATAAAAAGAAAGAATGAATCACAGCTTTTTCAAAACAATCTCAGAATAGATAATGTCACAAACCACTTAAGACATGATGGCTGTGTTTTCCAAATATGGTGGCATCCTCATTTATTCTACTTCTAATCTTATTCTTTAAACTGGTTTTCTGTTTTAGAGTTTTCATTGGATTATAATGTGCTTGTAATAGTAGAGTCATGCATGCCACGTCTCTGACTGTTATAAAAATGATTACCCTAAATACATAAATTAAGTGAGTTTCCTTACTTGTGTCTCTTTCATCATAGGCATTTTCTCTTTTTACAGTATCTCTGTGTTTCAAAATATCAAAATACATATGATTTTTTTTTTGCAGTACCAGGGATTGAACTCAAGACTTTGTGCTTGCCAGGCAAAGGCTTATTCTACTGAGCTATCTCCCAAGCCCTCAAGTACATTCTTTACAACTTTAATCATTTAAAAATTCTTTCTAGCTCACAACTAATAATAAAGCACCAAAGCATCTGATTCATATGTCTTATACTTAGGAATCAATATTGCTCCTAAGACATTTATGAGTCTCTCAGATACTATAATATACCAGTATTGATATGAATAGTTTTATTACTAGCATAACTGAGAAAAAAATCAAATATTGAACCAAAATATCTTGTAAGGTTCTTTGGAGGATAAAATATAAATATTTACTAATGTGATATATGCTACTTCAATCTGAAAAGGGTTTGGAAAACTTCATAAATAAAATATGATAAATGAAACAAATATAGAAATGAAGAAAAATAAAGTTAGGAATAATGAGACAAATCAGGAGATTCAAAAATAGCAACATTAACTCATGGAACCACTAAAATTACTTATCTAGATTAAGTGTCTCTGATGTTCCAGGTACTTTAAAAAATACTCTACATATATTTTTATTTAAACTCTTCCATGGTGTATGTATTTTGATAGAGGTATGTCAAGATTTGGTGTAAGTCTTGTCCTAACTATGCATGCATAAATATTTCCATCATAAAACTCTTTGTTCAAACTACACAAATAAGCAATGCTTCAGGAGAGATCCATCCGCTGATCTTGAGCAGAGGAAACAGACGCAGTGTAAATGTATCTCCAGCTGGCAGGAATATGGAATAACAATATATGACGATGCTAACCTAGCTCAAAATAGTTAATTAGGGAGGTGATTGATTGATTGATTGATTGATTTTTATTTTACTTTATTTTTTTGTCTTTTTGAGACAGGGTCTCACTATGCAGTTCAGGCTGGCCTTAAATTCACTTTGTAGCTCAGGCTGGTCTCGAACTCACAAGAATCCTCCTGCCTCAGTCTCCCGAGTGCTGGGATTACAGGCATGTGCCACCACGCCCGGCAGGTGATCAATTCTTTTAAAACAGAGTTCTAGTTTATAAGGAAATCTTGGTAATCTACTCAGAGACTGTGTGAGAAGAATAAGATTCCTCTTTATTACTCCCAATAATTAGTATCCAAATTGCCTCCCGATGAGGGTGGATTCACTGTAGTTGTGGATCTGCGTGTATGTGTTTATATGGCACAGGGAACAAGAGAAGCCTTTTCCTGGGCTCAGACAGCAGCGATTCTCCACATCCTTTCTCTATAATCCCATCCACTGTTGAGATAGGAAAACTGTAGAAGAAAAAGAAAATATTGGGAGGAGTGGGAGAGTTCAATTTAAATATCTAAATGGAGATAGAAAACAGGAGCTGGGGGAAAAATCAGCTGTATTTTTTAGCACAGCCACGCCATTGGAAGGACACTTAGAGACTGCATGAGAAAATAGCAAGCAGAAATGTCACAGAAGCCGAGGGTTATGGGAGGTATTAAAGGACAAAGGCTGGGAGGCTGATGAGAAGCGAGCATATGAGACAGAACAACACCTTGCAAGGAAGGAGGGAAACCAAGACAGATGGCGTTCAGAAAGCCCAGGATGGAGTGACCAGACAGCTTAATGTGCCAAGACGAACAGGGCTTTTCTGCACTGGAAAAGTGGGGGCCGTTAGAGACCTTCCCACGAGCTTTTTGGATAGGATGTTGGGGTAAAATTTTTATGATTACAGCTCACTCAAAATGAAATTTGAGAAGAATTAGAAGTGATGAGATGGACAAATGATTTGTTGATTTTACTCAAGAAAACCACAACACCATGCATTAGGGGCAGCAAGAGCTCCTCGTCGTTCATTCCTGTCCTCTCCCCATTATGGATAGGTAACACTGCAGAGGACTTGTATGAGAAACACTAAATAGAAGAAAGAAAGTGATGATGTGGAGGAGAAAGGTTGGCAGGACCAGCATTCTCAGATTCAGGAGAGGTGCTGAGTTCCAACAGGGCAGTTGGGAGGAGCAGTGGTGTGGCCTGGGCATGGAAGGCAGCCCCGGGCTCCGCTCCAGAGTGTCATTTCTTAGAAGCAACAGGAAGCAAGGTCACTGATGAGTCTCTCAAATGACGAGCAGTGCTGTGGGCTCTCCTTAGGTCAACAGCCAAATAATAGTTTAAAAGATGCAATACAGAATGAGACTAAGTAAGATTGGTAGTGTTACCCAAATTTGTGTTTGAAGGGTGTCACATTTCAGTTAGAAATGAGAAAACACTGCAAATCTTTTTTTCTTATTCAAGTTTTCAGGCCTTCCTTGGATTCTAATTCCCATTGTTTGTGGGCCACATGGAAATAAGTAGAGGTTGGAGGAAGGAAAAGACAACTTCATCAGGAGAGGAGAGCTGCACAGGCAGGGAGGCCAGGACATTGGAATGGTCACCTGTCCAGAAGCCAACATCCTGAAAAGCCATCACCTTCAAGCTTCTCTGGACCCTGAGGTGTCCCCTCCAGGGTTGGGGTCCTACCCAGGCAGCCATGCCTTTGAAGCCAACTGCTCTTTTTGCTCTTCTGCACCTCAGAGCCATGTGACTCAAGCCTGGTGATTTGCTTTTGAATTTTTAAGAGAAAGGAAAGAGCATCATGCACACAGGATCTAGTATAGAAAATTATAGCAGATGACTGGCTCAAGAGAGAAGTTCAGAGACTTGAAATAGATTCAAAAATCTTTGTTTTCTGTTGGTCTGGCTTGGTTAAAAATTGCCTGTGGATTGTCACTTGCTTCATTGCCCTGATTCCACCCTGTGAATTCCACCCTCTAACCTTACCCAGAAGTGCTCTGCCACCTAACTGTCCCCCCATGAGTCACCAAAGCTGGTCCCCAGGGTAGTGTAGAACGGGCAATTCAAATCTGTTGGCACATCGCTTTTTAGTTTAAGCATTTTGTATTCATTCTTATGACAGCATTAAAGCGTTTCAGTTACACTTAGGAAAAATTGTGCAAGGTTTATGATTACTAAGGAAAAACTTACTTTCTTTTATAAATGTTTTTTGAACTTATATAGCAGTGAACTAATGTCAAGCTTCAGGAGAGAAAATTTAAAATCCAACTCGAGTTTTCAGCATGATTGCCTTTATATTTGTCTGATGGGTTTGCAAATTTCGACAGAATCTACAATGTTTCAGAGGAAAACACATTTTTAAATAGTATTTTGATTGTTGTTGCATATATTGGTTAATGACAATTTGGATCACTTGATTTTTTAATTCATTTATTTATCAATCTTATTTCAGGAATGAACATAAAATAATAAGGTATGATTAGCAAGGAGGCACATTTATCTTGATAATAGGTTTCCAATCCATTTGACTGTACAGAAGACATATATTAACTTTTTGTGCATTAACATTTCAATACTCTCAAAAATGTAAAATTAAACTTAGTGATTGTTTTAGAATTATACATATAGGATATATAATTGTGTAACAATATGCATTCTCTCATGAGTAATTTATTGATTATGATCCATCATAAAATTATCTGACATGTTACAACTAATTTCCTCAAGGCTTAGTATTATGCAAACGAAGTGAGAAAACTAGTTATTTAGTAAAGCTAGAATTTTATTGATATTGAATATTTAGAAAAGTAAATCCCATCTTTGGATAAAAGTATCTCCCACAGGAACACATGTTCCTTTTTAAAACTTAATGATATTATTATCCTATAACATAGGCAAGTGAGACTTATCATTTTTTGTTGTTGTTGTTATTTGTTTGTTTTTTTGGCAGAACCAGGTATTGAACTCATACCCTTGCACTTGCCAGGGAAGCACTTATTCTACTGAGCCATCTCCCTACCCCCAGATTTATCATTTTTAAAGAATCTATTCTGGGGGGTTAACAACTTAAGTTTGCAGACCAAAATATTAGAGAAAAAGAAGGGCTACAAGGACAGCCAACATTTTGGCCCTAGCCTTTCAGGTCGTTGAGGACTCAAGACATAAGAGAACCTGTACTGTAAGTCCTGTAACTCAGTGATGTCCCCAACTTTTTGATTAAGGAGATTATGGGGTCACATCATCAAAGTGATCAATGATGTAGGGTGTGTCTAAGGAGAGTCACATAGAGAAAAAACATTCTCTCAGGCTTTCACAGAGAGCAAATTGGTCAAGCAATGGCTGTGACTCAGCCACATGGCTGACACTGAGAAAGGATCTACAAATTGCGGTACAGGGCTTCAGAGTAAATCCTGAAGGGATTTGACTGACCTTGTCAGATACAGAAGATACATTTCTTGTTATGCAGGTAATGCTTTATCTTTGTCTTAACCATCCAACAGAAAAGTATAAAAAATGTGGTGCATAAAGTAAAGCCATATTAATATACTGAGCTGTAAAAGGCTCAAGTCAACAACTTCTGACATTACCAATTTTATGGAAAACCCATTACTATTATGGACTACTGGATTACATTGGATTATTTTGTTGAATTCATGCACTTACAATATTTAAATGACAATGGAATACACTTCTCTGACAAAACTGAACAAAAAAGAGGATACAAATGAAGTACCAGTTTCTGTCTGTATATTCAAAAGTTAGGATAGGTATATACCTATTTTCTAACCACTAAGAAGACAACAATATACAATGTTATTAATAGTACAAGATACAGACATGATATCTTGTTCAAACACTATTAGTACAAACCTTTCTTCTCATTGAATTAAGAGAAAGTAGTTGTAGATACTATTTTGTATATACAGATACAAAATGGTCCTTCACTTATATCCTCTTTTTTTTGTTTGGTTTTGTCAGAGATGGGCATTCCATTGTCATTTAAATATTGTAGGTGCATGAATTCAGCAAAATAATCCAATATACAATATTTGAGTAGCAAATATGTATATGTGTGTGTCTGTATATATATATGGATAGATATACGGCTACTTTCTCTTAATTCAGTGAGAAGAATGATTTGTACTAATGGTGTTTCAACAAGATATCATGTCTGCATCTTGCACTGTGAATAACTACTATAAAAACAACAATATGCAATGTGCTAATTATTATAACTGTTCTACTAACCTGTTTTGAAAGTGTCTCATTGCCATTTATTTCTCAATAAAATTATTTTTTTAAAAAAATGGTAAATCCTGTTAAATTGTAACCCTCTTTTCCAGAGCACTGACTATATATTCTTATTGTTAGGTTATAATTTTAGTTCCTACAGCAATAGTCTTTCAAGATTATTTTATTGAAGGTATTACTTTCTATTTTTAGAACATATCCCCAAATGTAGCTTTTGAAGGACAAGGTTCACCTCAAAGATTTAAATTATGTGAAATATTGAATTTAAAATAGAAAACAAAACAAAAGCCTTGACAGTTTTCCTATGATAATAATGACTGAAAGATTCCTTCAATATTCCTTTCCACTTGCCTACTTAGAAGCTCTTTAACAGTTGACTGAATTAAATATATATATATACACTACTTTGGTCACAATTTTCTCGAATTAGTTTGTTGACCTAATCTTTCATAATTTGCTCAGTGTCCTAAATCATTTTTTTAATCTCTGGATCTGGATTGATAGTTATTTCTTTTTGTTTGAATTAAAATAATCATGCCTTTTGAAGTTAAATTTTCGCCTTCCCATATTTTTCCAACTAACTTCTGAACTTTTATGAAGCTGCTTCTCTTCTTCCTAACTTTGAGTATTAAGCAGAAAAATCCCCCACTCCGTTCTTCTTTGCGAATACACTCTTCATTTTTTGTTGGTATTCAGTAGTACATATTCAGTGGTAAATTTTGATCCCTTGAGCAATCTTAGAAATGCTGTTTTACCAGATTAGGACGAGACTTGTGGCTTGGTTCTAAATGTAATGGGAAAGATCAGGAGTTTCTGGGAAAGGTCCTTCATTTTTACAGCAGAGCTGCCAAACAGAGAGATCCTCCTCTTTCTTGGATATGAATTATAGATTTATGCAGCAGGTAATTCCTAATGCTGTTACATATTTTGCACAAAAAGAAGTCTTTGAATAATGTTAAGACTCCTCAGTTGGAAGAGAAGGTGAACTTCTGTGGCTAGACCACACTTCTCCAAGTAAGACCCACCTCCAACAGCCCACGCCGCTATGAGCATGCAGTCTGATCGTCTCCACAGCAGTCCTTCAGTCCAGTCAAGTGGATGAGTAAGCTTTACCAGCACAAATTTTTAAGTTCGTAAAAGAAAAAAGGGAGTAGAAGGAGCTAAGTGAAGGACGGTTTTTAATGTGGCATTTACTCTGACTGCCTCACCATTGCCATGGCAAAGTACCACAGACCAGGCAATGGAACCAGTAGAAAAGATGTTCCCCCAATTGCAGAGCGTGGACACACAGGATCTGGGCCAGGGGGAGTTGGCTTCTTGGAGGCGCCTTCTCCTCGGCACACAGAGGGTCGTTTGTGTGCACAGCTGAGTGCTCACAGGAGGTGGGACCTCTTGGTAGGACCTGCACCCAGGACCATGAGCTTGAGGACCGTAGCTGGATCCCAGTCACTTCCTCTCTGTGCACTGTTCCCTGAATTCTGGGCCCAGATGCCACGTGCTGGTCAGCTTCCTCCTGCAAAGCCTCAACCACAGTGTGCTCACCTGGCTGCTGGTCAGGCACGAACTGAAGCCTCTGAAACCATGAGGCCAAGTAAACGTCTCCTCTTTCGTGTTGCAAGTGCCAAGTATTTGTTCCAGCAACAAAAATGTAACCAGTACAAGTCTTCACCACATCTTCCCTGAGGCCCCCTTCGTGGGCAACGCTATTCTAAATTTTGCATTAATGATCTGTTTGGGGAAAAGTTTAGCCATCCTATATGTATTGCTTTAAAAATGATTGTTTCCTTTCTCACTTCATATAAATGGACTTACAAGTATTACTTTGTGATTTGTTCATGTGGAACATGAACTATTTGAGAACTCTGAAGGTAAGAATTCATTATTTTGTACAGAACTATGCCAGTGTATAATCATTTAAATATAAACTTGGAAAAATCTTTGCTACAAATATGCCTGAAAATGCTTATAATTTTATGTTGTAAACTGATAGTAACATCTTAAAAAGCTATTATTATGAGATACAGCAAAAAAGTTGAATGCAATTTCACAAAATGGAACTATAGCTCCTAAGCTACTTTACTAGATTTCACTACAACAGTAATACTATGGAATAGTAGATGTGTTTCATCAATGAAGATTTTTAAAATAAAAAACCTAGACAAAAATGTTTAATGATAAGATTTAAGCGTTGCTTTTTTGATAATTTAGTAATTTTTTTTTTTGAGATAAGCTCTTGTCCTGCTGTTCAGGCTGGACTTGAACACAATTTATAGCCCAGGGTAGCCTCAACCTTTTATTGATCCTCTTGCCTTAGCTTCCCGAGTCTTGGGATTACAGGCATATGCCACCATACCCAGGTATAATTGGGCAATTTCTAAGCATATATCATGTCTTTAAAATACCACACTATTTGGTCTAGTAATTCCAGCTTTAGGACTCTATTCTAAAACAAAATCAAAAGTTTAGAGAAGCAGTCTATAAATCAAACAATACTGCTGTGCTCCAGTATGAATAATGAGAATACATTTTATTATGCTGGTATCATAATATAAAAAGAAAATATGGAGAGCAATTAGACATGGTGGTTACGCTATGAGTCTTAGAAATCAAATGATACCAATCATTATTTTTTATAGCTTCAGTAAATCTTTCAGCCATTTTCATCGTATTACCTCTGAACTTGCAATTTTGTCCCATAACTTAAATGGTGTAGTTAGTGTCAATTTCTATGCCATGCCATTTATTTGAAAGTTAAGTCATTTTGTTTATAATTTCAGTGAACATTAAAAAAAAAAAAACATTTGACTGCACTCCTCATTGCTGTCTGGATGGCACCAGGATAAGCTGCCCATGTTGGGAGGTGAGCTATGTTTTCTCCTGGCATCTGGGTACCACTTCTCCATCCTCTCCATCCCTATAGGAAGCTTGAGACACTACATGTTCCCACCCTCTTGCCATTACAAGTCCCTACCAAGAGAACTGGAAGGCCCTGGAGGAGTGAAAATCTGCAGAGCCCTGCTGTGGTGGGGAGAAGCATGGGAGGCCCACACCCGGGGACCCTTTGGGGGAGCTCTGCTGGGCATGGCAGGAATGTGACCTTCAGAAAGTTTCCCTTTAGCTACAAGTTTTTGCTTTGCTCAGAGCCAGCAATAAGTCAGTCTCACATCACAGCTCCTACCATTTTGGTTTCTTCTTCTTCTTCTTCTTCTTCTT